>JMFS01027778.1:0-16415 GCA_000699545.1 Podiceps cristatus | reverse complement strand
GTGGACAAACCGTGTCTGTGACAGTGACAGAGTAAGAACAATCACGCAGATCTCAGAAATTCCTTTTACATGGTCTTGATGGTTATTGCTGCAACCATCCTCTTCACAACTCTCCCAGCCCGGACCCTCTCCGCTTCTCTAGCAGCAATGACACTATGTGGACGGCTTGGGGTTTTTTAATGCTTATATTTTATTCCACATTTTCCAAACTAGAAGTGGCTTTACTTAGATGAGCCGCTCCCCTGAAGGACTGCCCCTGTCTCTTACCTCAGGCGGAGCAAGCAGCCGTGGCAGGGGGGGCGGGGCTGGCCAGGAGCCGCCCTCGGAGCAGAGTGCCTCAGGGAACCGCTGCCCGCCGGCATAGCCATATACTTGGTGAGTAAGATCCAAATTAGCTGTAGTAAGAGCAAATACCCATTAAAATTTAATAATACATTTTCTACAGATATTAGGTAATTGAAGGATGTTCTGAGGAAAAAGTAGTTCCTACCTTGTCTAAGTAATGCTTTGAAAAGGCAAATCTGAGAGCATTCGGTGTATCCATTGACTGTGACAGAAGGGTCTCCAGAGGTATTACAGGATTAGGAAGTATTACAGAGGAGCATAGCACACGGCCACCATTGTGGACATGAACAATTTGGCAGGATCAGAAATCAAAATTAGATTTACCAGATTATTTGATGCATCACTCCCAATTGTCTTGAAGAAGTCTTAGGTATCTAAATACCTTTGAGCTGTAGATACTGGAGTAGAAATGGCTTGGTCATTTGGGTACTTACTCTCTTTCAGTGAAATCAGTAAAATTCTGCTTGGATTTGAATACATGGTGTAAGAATTGAAACAACACAAGTGTAAACCAGTGGAAAACTGAATAATCCATCCAAACAGTACATATTTTTTCTCCAAAAGGCCATATCAGTCTGCCTCTATGAGCTTTATCTAAAACTTTTTTCAAAAAAGTCTTCATCAATGTCATCAAATTGAAACTATTTCTAATTTTATTTAAATTAATTTTCTTTTATCCCTACACTTTTAAAATTCTGTTTCAATCTCTGGTGCTTTATAACTATGAAGAAGAATATTCCATGTACCTCTGAAAGGAAAAAGGTAGTATACATTATATATAATAATGGAAATATTTCTAGAAGTTTATGTTCCGCTAACATATTATCCCAAACTGCGTCACGGTGCCTTTCACAGGGCGGAAGATGACTTTCAATGAAATTTAATCTACTGTAAGAGGAGCAGACAATTTAAGACTCAGAAAATCATTTGTTTTCTTAATTGCTGACTCCTAGGAACTAGAGAAGCGAACATCCTCACACTGTTATGAAAGCAGGAGTAGGGGTAAGTCAAGGAAAGACTAGGAGAAAACAGCAAACCCTGCAACATCAGTACCCTAGAATGTAATCTACTTGACAGAGAGAAAAGTGGCCTGTCAGCCATGCTCCACAAATAAGGAACAGGGCTTTGCTCTTTTGCCGGGTGACATAATTAGTCATGGCTTCCTACAAAAACACAGAAAGCCATAACCAGGCTATTTCAACCCGCCAGATCTGCCTCTTCTGCCTGTCAAACCCACTCGTACTAACACGTTAGAGCTCGGCTTACAGCACCGAGATGTTTGCACCCAGCCAGGATTGTGCCCTTTCTTTGATCCCCACCTCGGCTCTCCCCAGTAGCTTCCAACAGCAAAGCGTAACGAGGTTCAGCCGTACGGAAAATGCCAGCACGCTGGAGTCATCTGTGCCCCAACGAGACAGCTAATTTACCCCACGCTGCCGTCGAGCCCCGTGCCGAAGATGCGTGTTTAACAATTGGCTCATCGCGGTCAGCAACGGCTGTCAGCACTTTCAAACTGGGATGCTTCAGGAGTCAAAGTGTGTCCTGTCACCTTCTCCTCTCGCAATGCTAATTAGACTCTGCTCTGCAAGGGCACAACAGAGACAGAAGATGTTGATGTGTCTTGTTTGTTGCTGCCCTATAACTCTACTAAATGCAGGACAGGCAGATGGATTGAGTAGAACTGTTAGAATTAATCTTGTGTTTCAGAAGAGAAAACAGCAGATAAAACAGCAGTTTCTGCTTTAAGACATTCTTATTAGCTCATTAAAGCTATATATGGACCCTGAGCGGAGCTTCTTCACCTTTGCCCAGAACTCTTTCTCAAAGTTAGTGTCTGCTGTGGCACATGAAGGGGAAAAGGCTTGCTTTCAGGGCTAATTAGGATGGAGAGAAATTGCTTATTCTTGGATTGAAGAATAATAACCTACGTGAAAGAGATTTGCAAGTATGAGAGAGACAGATAGTGGAAATTGCACAGAATGCAGCAATTTCTGTTAAAAATTAATTTCCCTAGCCAGAGGACTAGAAGTTTATTATTTTAAAATAAAAGCTTTAACATCTATGAACAATATTTAAATTGTCTATAAAGAACCCAAATACACAAAATTTGTGTCTCCTCTGTGTGCATTAATTTCTTGGACTGCATTTGCCTTTCATCTAGTCTTCCTGCGGAAGGAGCTTTATAAGGAAGGCTAAAATACAGAGAAGTACACGTTTTGCTTAACACTGTTACAGTTCATTGTTCTCCGGACATGTCACATGAATTTGAAATCTTCAGATAGCTTTTTAGCTCTGGCCATATATACCTTGTAGTAGCACCTATCAGAAAAGTGGATCCACCTTATATGTTATTCCTGTAATTTCTGCAAAATGAAATTGATTGTGAGTGAGAATTTGAGGCATATTTTTCTTATTCTTTATGTATTTTCTATCAGAAAACAAGTCTTCTGCATTTCTGCACTGCCAAGATAATAAGTGATGCTGCTTCTTTATTCATATTATTTTGACAGAGGTTCAGACCTTGTCCTCTATATGAATTCTCTTTATTTAGATACTTATTTTACATGTGTCCTAGTTTCTCTAGGACTGTGGCATAAGAAATGGGAATTTATTTTCAGTGTAATTCCCAAATCACCACTGACAAGAAATCTGAAGGATAATTAGAAATATTCTAGGAAGCCATGAGGAGAAAGAGGAAAATAAATATATTCATAGCTTACAATTTAAAGCAATGCACAGTCAGTCTGTGTAGCTGTTGTGAGACACTGTGTTGACATGCATGCACACGAGTGGCAGACCAGTACGTATCGTACTGGTGACAGAATAATGTTAATTGGGTATTTCTTCTGTTACGCAGTTTTTACTTGTCAGCTTTAACGGTATTCCTATAAAACACTGTTTTGTGTGAAATTTCTTAGGTTTTATTGCTGTCTTCTGAAAACTATTTCATACTGTTGCGAGAACTCCTGTATGGATCAGCAAGGAGGTTTCTGTTCTGCAGCTTTATTTTCAGCGTATTGAAAAAAATAGAGGTGCTACCTTGTATGTACATACCTAAGAGGCGGTTGCTTTGTTAAATATGGTACAGTTAATTGCTAAACAATTCATTAATAAGAACTGGGATTCTTGAGTTTTAATCTTTGATCTGCCTTAGCTCCCTCAGTGCCCCTTCATAGCTGCAAACTGTGGAAGCAGTGGGGCTTTGAGCCAGGTCTCACTTTTAACATTTCTCTTTGCTTTTCTCTTTATATCCTTCTCTTATTAATAGCCATTTGTCACTGTAGAATTTTCAGAATTTTAGTAGAGATGTAAAAATATCTTCTTTTATACATATTCATCTTTATGATTAATAACAGAAATGTAGTGACTGGCCTAAAAAGACTGGTTCCTTTCAAAATTATAAAAGGCTTTCATTCCATCTTCTGATCTGATCTTAAATGAGGACATTTTCAGTCCCGGAAGAATGAGGCATTGCTACTCCATATAAATCAAAATCTAAGCTCACAGTCTAATTTAATCAAAAAAAAAAAAAAAAAAAGAAAAAAAAGAAAAAAGAAACAGTTTTTACTGGAAAATACAGGCATAACCATCAACTGATAGATAACATAAGGTCAATTGTAAGCCATATCTTAGAATGAAAATAAACCAGAGATTTGCAGGTGCAAGATTGTATTTACTATTAAACTTTACAGTGCAGCTAAAGAAAAACGTTTCCCAGCAGGAACTAGTACCCAGAGTGTAGCTTTTGCATCTTCATGGATTTATGAACCATGTTCAATTACATTTTTAATTCTTTCCTCACACACAACACTTTTATCACCTTCCCACCTATCAAAGCACCATAAAAATAGGACTCTGCCACTCCAGAGAGACCTATTGTTTCAAGACTTCACAGATTTACTATTAAAGCCCATTTCATGTTTCATAAATTTTTATATCAAACATTCATCCCTGGCTTGCTTTCCTGTCTGAATGACATACTGGATCTTATTTTAAAGATAAATTAAATCCTTTCAGCCATATTTTCCTCATTCCAGATGTAACCCTACAGAACCTCTGTAAAATATCATTTGAGGGCAAGAGAAAACAAAGCCCATTTTGAAAAAAAAGGGTAGAATTATCCATAGTTTGTCTCATTGCTACTTATACATTGAAATCCTCCTCCATGTTGCTAATATAAATGTAATAGTTGTTGATCACCTTCCTCTCTTCATATGCTGAGTTTGGTCAGTAAATATGCTTGCAATGAAGGATATTTATCAGCATACCCTTAGCTTCAAATGGCAAGAGAAAGAGAGGTCAGAGGACACAAAATAGTAATTTTAACTATAATTCTGCCACTGATTCTATCAGAAAGCAATGTATTAGGCAAAGATTTAGATGTGGTTGAATGCTACCAGTGTGTCTCTATGAGTCATTAAGAAATTTGCATCTCATGGAAGAAATTAGATTCAGTCATATGTGACATTTTACTTAAATGCATTTAATGTGGGACTATTTTGTGTTCTTTCAAATGACTTTTATTTAAAAGATGGCCAGGGAAACAATTTTGCACAATAAAAAAAGTGTCGTAATTTTCAAATATTTCAATAGAAAATTTATTTTTTATGAAAACTGTAAAACAAATGTCAGTGATTCCTTCAACAGATATTTATAGCAACTTTGATATTTTCAATACTCTTTTAAATATTTCTGAAGATCCAATATTAGGAAGAATAATCTCAGGCAGTTTTTAAAACTAGATCCTCGGGCTGTCAGGAAACAGAACGGTGTTAAGGAATGGTGCAGGACCAGGGAGAAAGCAGAGACCTGCCGCGTGACAGTGGCAGCCTCTCAAGCTGCTTTTGACACTGAGGAAAAGGGCAATACAGCTACACCTTTACACTCTGTTCTTTTACAACCTTTCATATGTGTAAGGAGTTAAATGCAACAAAAGACAGCTCAACAGCACAAGAGTGAAATTACACCATTTATACTTTTAAACACACAACTATTAACATTATTAAATAGTTAAATAAATTACAGTCAAAATAAATTCCATAAAGAGGACAAGTAATTAACAGCAGTACCAGAGGTGCGGAAAGAACTGTTATAAACCCTTCTTCAGGTCTTTGACTAGTTTATTGACATTTGCCTCAGCACATTGTGTTCATTCTCCCTATGTGATTTTCCATTTTCTTATTTATGCACCGTGCTCTAATGGCAGATAACTGTGAGCTCAGCTTTGAAACAAACAGTTATATCATTACCCCTATAACTAGTCCCATCAATTTCAGTAGTACATACGTTCCTAAGATAAATTCAGGGAAGCTGTATGTAACAGAGCATAGGCTGAAGGTCAGTGAGAATATTGATGTCCTGCACTGCTGTTCCAAAGCAGGGTCACGGGTGAAAAGCCTTTAATTTTAGATTTTTCAGCAGAACTCAGCTATTGGAGGAAACTGATTTTAAGACACAAGACTTCATTAAATGTCTCTTGGTATCATAGAGGAACAAAGACTAAATGAACTTACTAACCTTAAGGAAGTAACAGAGCGGGTTTAGAAAATGGCAACTGCAGTTTCAAATACATGTTACTTCATCCCAACATAACTTATCCAAAGTTATTTAAATTATATATCTTAATTTAAAATGAGGGTTTCTCACTTCTTCAGAGAGGTTCTGTATGACTTGCTTTCTTGTATTACCACATCTGTCTTGATGTTTCTCAGCGTGAGACTTCTCAAACCTTGAAGAACTCATTTTATTGAGGTTAGAGGCTTGTATTATGTGTCATTGAATCTGCCAGACAAGTACTTGAATTTTCTTGTATCATCTCAACTTTTGAATTAAAACTCATTGTAAGGGAACTTCGTGTGGTGTCTCCAAACTGTATTTTACCCAAGCCAACATTTACTGCCACTGCTTCTGCTTAATATCTTGCATTTCTCAAGTTGCTCCTTACACCTCAGCAGTGCAGATTTTCTTAAGAGTGCTTGTAATTGGTAGTTTCAGACAGAAAGCTTAGGAAGATAAAGAAAAAATACCTTGAAGTCTTATGAGTAATATATTTCATGTCATAATCACTGCAGGAATAAAGTATGTGGACATTTAGTTTTTTCACTGTGGTTCTACTGTTTCACGTGTACTGATGGAACCAACCCTTGCCGAAGGAAACTCTTTAAAAGGCGACAGGCTCAAAGGCACTGAAAGAGTTGGGTCTTCCATCTTTTACACGGGAGCTAGATTGTAAATATAACTTGCTTCATTTCTGAAGAGTTTTGTGATTCAAGACTTTTATGAATTTTCAGATCTAGAAAGACCAGATAAAGAAAAGCAAAAGAAGAAAGATAGATGAGTATGTACATGGCCCACAGATTCTGCACATTATGGTATATTTTGCTTTTCTATCCTCACTTACATCAAGTCAGCAATTAATTCCTGTTGCTCCTGGTTGGGAACATAACTAGTAGAACTCAAATTTTGGCTGGTAGCCCAGTTCCTCTCATATAAGTGCATCAGCCATCTCCTGTTCCATTACCAAATCCATAGCATCATGTATTTGTTACACAGAAAGTGCTGTTAGTTAACGCATAGCCAAGCTGTGAAATTATTTCTTGAATACTTCACTTTTTCCATTACGGCAAGGAGCAGAAAGGAGAAACTCTTATCTGCATGTCGTTATCTGGTTTTACTTCTAAAGCACAGGTTCAGTTCTAACACCAACATGTTTCTGCTCAGTTGATCTGCCTGTCCCGAGGTACATTTTTTATGCTTAAAAGTTAAAGTAGAAATGTTATGAGGCTCCATGAAGGGGTGCTGCTTCTTTGTGCTGTCACTTCTGGTGAGAGAGCAGAGTGTGGTCGATGCCCTTTTTCCGTAGCAGGTCAAGTCAAGGCGCAGTGGCCCTGGCGACCCTGAGCCACCCCAGCACCTTCCCCGGGGGGGAGGTGGAACCAGGAGTGCAGAGGCACAACGGGAAGCCAGAGATGCACAGCCGCAGGGACAGCAGCGGGAATATGGACTGTGCATCTAGGAAGGGAGCAAACCCTTCCCCCGCCTCCTCCAGCGAGAGCTTGGGACAGAGCAAGCATGTGAAATACTGTATCATCCCTCCGGCAAACAGCCTCGCATTCCATTTACTGCAAAGGTCTCTTTCCTAACTCTTACGGGCAACAAGAAGCAAGATTCATCAACATCTTTTTGTCTCTGTTGTGCCCTTGCAGAGCAGAGTCTAATTAGCATTGCGAGAGGAGAAGGTGACAGGACACACTTTGACTCCTGAAGCATCCCGGTTTGAAAGCGCTGACAGCCGTTGCTGACCGCGATGAGCCAATTGTTAAACACGCGTCTTCGGCACGGGGCTCGACGGCAGCGTGGGGTGAATTAGCTGTCTCGTTGGGGCACAGATGACTCCAGCGTGCTGGCATTTTCCGTACGGCTGAACCTCGTTACGCTTTGCTGTTGGAAGCTACTGGGGAGAGCCGAGGTGGGGATCAAAGAAAGGGCACAATCCTGGCTGGGTGCAAACGTCTCAGTGCTGTAAGCCAAGCTCTAACGTGTTAGCACGAGTGGGTTTGACAGGCAGAAGAGGCAGATCTGGTCTGGTTATGGCTTTCTGTGTTTTTGTAGGAAGCCATGACTGCTTATGTCACCCAGCAAAAGAGCAAAGCCCTGTTCCTTATTTGCGGAGCATCGCTAATGGGTTGGATGTTGCTCAGGCCACTGAGAGACAGAAGCCCTGTATAAGGAGCTGACAGTATAAGCAACTGATCGGATTACTGGCTAAGTGTCCTCAACTCCCATATTAAATCAACTTGTGGTTATTTTCTTTTAACGTACAAGATTTACTGTTTTTTCTGGAGAATGCTGGCTATCAGTAGTGACCAGCAATGGTAATAAGGTAAAAAAAGCTGGATTTATGGTAGTTAACAATGGATTCACAGTGCAGCAAGAAGCTTTTTCCCCCTGTATTTTAGTTTAAAATTATTTCATTTCCTTGGCAGAGTAGGTCTCCTGACTTTCAATTTAAGTGTAAAGGTCAGCAGAGAACAATGTTTTTGGAGAAGTCATTAGCTATAAATAAATCCGTTCATAACATCTGATAAACAGCCTCCTGCAGAGGGATCCGTGTAAATACATTCCATTCCTTCTACGCGCTCTCTCATCCTTTGTTCACTTCTTTTTCATCAGCTGAAGGCAGCTGCCACTCACCCTGCCCTCTCTAAACAGATACTGTCATTGTGGCAAATTTTGTGAGCTGCAAGGATGCTGAAAGCAGTGGAGCTTGCAGGGAAGAAAACTGAATTTTGTATTGTCTTGCTATCACCAGCTTTTTCCGTATGCACGTGCAGAAACAGATCCTCGATAGCTGGAAGCAGCAGTAGGGAAGCCCGCAGCTGTTTGAAACTCATTCCCCCATCTGGTGTCAGCTTCACAGTCTGGTGCCTCAGGAGACCTAGGACTGATGTGGGAATTGGAGGAGGATGAAAAAAAAAAAAAAAAAGGTAGATAGAAAATTAAAACAAAGTCATAAAATTCTCTTGTAGTCAGATGGCTTTTCCCATTAAAATACAGCTCCTATGCGACAAATCTGCACGGTGGTGAAGCAGATGGTGCTGTGGTACGTGTATTTCAGGAAGTGGGAAGGAAGGAGAGACAGTTCTGACAGCTGAAGGTACCAACCCATGCAGCTATTTTAGTACAAACCATGCCGTTTGGATCTCACTAGACATATTGCCCATGAGAAGGCGGAGAACAAACAGAGAAATGTGTTTGTTACTGCAGACACATAAGAAGAATAGGTATCACTTAAAGCATCCTTCAGTAGGACTTGTGTGTGGGAATTACCCCTTTCCTTACTGCATCCAGTTCTTACGGACCCAAACTTCCTTGTATGATTCAGTGGAGCGCAGAGATCTAAATATCTCTAAGTAGCTTATCCCTATTATCTAACACAGAATGTTTTTCAAGTCATCTTCTGTGAGCATCCCTAACAGTTAACTTCTGATTATTTTTTTTTCCTTTTAAATTACTTTTGTATTTATTTCTGTGCTTTTGTGTTTCTCTTGGAGGGAGATTATGGCTGTATCAGTGGACATCAGCAATGCTCCTTCAGTTTTCTGTGCCAGCTCTTTAGACAAAGCCTGAGTCTCTTCCTTTTCCTGACACTTAAAAAATACATATCCCATTTCAGCCCTAGAGGTATGAATGCTTCATCTTTATTTATCGACAGATCCATTTCTAGCAAATTTCAAGCACTGGGCATGAATACACACTCTCTAATTTAAAAAATGTGGAAAGTCTTAATAATTTCTCCATATCCCAATAAAAAAAATCTTCCACTGTCCTTGTTTGAATATTTTGCTATCTCCATCACCAAAATCTGGGGGAAAAAAAAAAGTGAGCCTTTCGAACTGAGTAGAAGGAGCCTGTCCCTGAGGCTGCATATGAAAATGAAGCAGTCTGTGAGAATCAATCACATATTCCCGGAGACAAAAGGAACACAGGCTGCCTGCTTCGTGCCATGCAGGGACCATAAAGCAGTCAGAAAACCAATTTGCCTGGCTTGCTGAAGGAAATCTTAAGTAGCCCTGAGCTGAGTTACCTCTATCATGCCTTTTCGAAGGCTTTACTTTGTAGGGTACATGAAGAGTATGGTCGAGGGAAGGTGTCGGGGTGGGATCGCTGCTGCACCTTTGAAATTCACCGTAGCTGTAACTAACCTCTGAGGAGTCTCGGAACTGAGTACAGCTTGGGATCAGTTTTAAATTGTGCAGTCAGCTGTGTCCACAGTTAATTCTAGTTTTAGAGTAAGTCACAAAAAAAAAAAAAAAAGGCACCCATAACCTCAGTTCCCCACTCATCTCAGTTTTGCGATAAGCCTAGCATGGTGACCTAAGGGTCCAGTCCAGAAAGTAGCCCATAATGTTTTCCATACAAATGTATCTGAAAGAAGTAAAAATGCAGGGAATTGAAATGTATAAATCAAATTTGTAGTCTCCTGCTTAATGCAAATGAAATAGTCTGCAACAAAGATGAGAAACATCTGCTAAACTGAGTAAAAATTAATGAAGAAGAAAATTAAAATTGCTCTGTTGTTGATTTTTATCAATTTGTGTTCAAATGTGAGAAAGATTTAATAAGAATGCTGCCAGTTTGTAGCTAATTCAAAGTGATTCTAAATTGCTTAGCTTCTATTTATATTTTCCTTGCCTATTTTGGAGTTGTTCATAAAAGTGGTAGGTTTCTGATGCATTAATTCACCAGCAAATACTTTATAAACATTTCCAAATATATCTTCACTCAGTAGTGATGCAAAGTTATGCTGCTATTTAAATGAAAGAATACTTCAGATAGCAGCTTTGGCAGTCAGGATCATCTTCGGCTTTATCTGCCGGGCTTTTTTGATGATATTTCAGTCATGCTCCAGTTCTTAGTGAGTTTATCTCTGGAAACGGACAGGGAAAAATGTGGTTTGAATAATTATGATACAGAGGACCTAACCAGGGAAACCTCAGAATAAATCAGTGAGAATTTCCAAGACTATGTCATGCCCTTGAGAGGTGGGCTCAGAATCAGAATTTGGGGATCGCATTCCCACAAAGTCCAAGGCAAAGACTTCCACTGACTTCAGCAGAAACAGAGCTTTAGCTTTTCCTTTACATTTCATTGTCACTGCCAGTATTATAATTTCTTCATGAACCTTTCATATATTTGGATCACCTGCTAACTGAATAACTACCGAGACCACTATCGCATCATACTCCTATCATCAGCTTCTTTCCATCCCACTTCTTACACCCGTTGCAGAGTGTCTTTATGTCAGCATGCGAGCTCACTGGTAGAAAACTGTTTTGCTTTCCACCTACAATAGCCATTTTTTTCTTGCAATGCTGGAATTTTGTTAATTCAAGGTTCTGTAAGTTGATAGACTCTAGAATTTCCTTCTGAAAAACATGCCTGGTTAAATTTTGCCATTAAAAAAATGAGTACTGGCATCTTTTCTTGATTGTGTGTATTGCAGGATAGTTTGGCTCTGATACTAAAAGTAAATAAACAGCACCCCTTAGTCTACTAGAGTTCCCCAAGTAGTAGGGGGTTTGATTTTGGTTTGTTTTTTTTGTTTTTTTTTTTTTTTTAATAATGTCAGCTTGGGATATAATTTATACCAAATTGTACACTTATAATCAGAAATTATATACCCTAACATTAATAAGCCAGGTCTGGGGTTTCCATTCTGATGTTACCTGCCTGTATGCAGGTACCTACATACATTGACCCTTCCCGATATATCCAGGATGCGCCGGAGGTTGGCCAGAGCACTCAGCACTCACTTCCTCCCTTCTGAAGGTAGTTTTGTCCCTAACCAAGGGAACGGGAAGGCTGGCACATTTCTTTTCCAAATTTCTGCACAGCGATACACCGCTACACGGCTGTGCTTTGGTGCATGCTATTCCATAGCACAGTCTTATGTTTAAATAAAAGATGGTGCTAAAACGTGACTCTCCATTTTCCAGAGATCTCCTTGCATCCTGTGACTCTCATTCTCACCGACACTAAGGTCACTTTGTGTTGCCAGGAAATAAACGAAAATCAGACATTACACATCAGGTTGTACCATGATGAGGAATGGGAATTGAGAATCGTGGAAAACAGAAAAGAACAACTTGTGTGGAAAATTGCTATTTTCATTCCACATCTGCAAATGTTCCTCTTCGACGGAGATGCAAGATTTCTCATGGGCTTACTAGGGAGAAGGCAGAATTTACCTCCAATTCTTGACATTTGCTGCAACATAAAATTCTGGAAACCACACTAGAAAGTGTTGTTTATATCAAAGGAGATCAAAAAAAAAGGATACAAATCATTAGCAGAAAAACTTTATTTACCTGTTATCAAAACTATTGTAGAAAACAGTTTGTGATATGGCCATACTGTTATTCCTCTGGAGAGCTGTGTCTGTCATGGCCGAAGAACATCCTGAATATTCTAAATTTTGTTTCTTTAAAACGTCTGAAAAGAAAAGCGCAAGGTCTTTTACTGCATTGGAGTTTTATTCTTGACATGCAAAAAAGTCAGGTTTTTAGTTATCATTGATACTGGTTTTTCTATTATGATTTTCTATATTAACAGAAGAAAAGGGACATGGCTCTGTAGGCTTCTGGGAATATTTTGATACAAGGTGCAGTGCTGGGACCTGCAATGAAAGGACGGGCCTGTGGTACGCTACACTGGTGTGCACTTCTGAGTTATGCTAATAGCACTGCTTGAATCTGAAAATCCTGGGAAGACTTTTCAAAAAGGTAGCAGAACACAGTAAATAATAACAGAAGCATACTCCAAATTTTATCATTCCGGAGAGTATTACAGAATAGAAATTTTACAGATTTTGGTAGTATTTTCACAAGGAAATTTCCATCAAACCAAATATTTCATGTTAGTGAAATTGTCCAGTAAAGTCGATGACCTATTCAGCATTGCATCTTCACTGTTCATCCCCAGGGAAAATAATAGTAAATTCAGTTTGCAACTAAAGTAAATGAAACAATTTTTTATTGTTACTATTATTAAGTTATCCTTGTAAGTATCTTTACAAAATGAGGCTGCTTACAATCTAAAACATTGGGTTTGTATTATAAGCAAAAAATGATAATGCTAACAGTTTTGGTATTGTGCAGCCCAGCAAAAAGTGAGTGCTTTTGCCAATATCTTATTCTGTACTTTAATTCCATGAAAATTGCTTATGAATGAACCTGGAGGGTAATTTTTTCCCCCTTGGACACAAAATAATTCCCCATTTTCCTCCATATTAGGCAATATATGCCCAATTCCTCTGTATTATAACACTACATAGACCATGAATACGTTTATGTTAGAAGATTATTTGCTTCTGCAGCCAATGTTTGAGAAGTCAGCCTTGATACTGTCATGCTACATGTAAGCAATAGGAGGAGCTGTTGAGCAAGAAATGGTTTTTTTTTCCACCAGTTCAAGTCATTCCGCAGCGTGTAATTAAGTTCATTTGTGAAGCTGACTCAGGGATGGCTTTTCATTCCTTTCCCAAAAGAACAAAAGTCAGAGTTCTCCTCCCGCCCCAGCAAAACGGAAATGAAATCCTTCAATAACAACTGATATCCCAAGTATTTATGAAATCTTTATTCTTGATTTCCAGTGTTTAAAAGAATGTGTTTAGATCTTGTTTGGATCTGGTTCTCCGCTGGGGAGGTTTGCTAGAGTAAGTGCGGGAGTCAGCCCCGGAGTCCACAGTAAACCCCTCAGTGGGGGTTTTGGCTCGCTCTAGATCCAGCCACTGGGCTGCCTCAATGTTGCTGCGAATTTCACACTTAACGGTACATTTATGTAGAACTTGTATTTAATACCTGGAACTTGTATTTAATTATTTAATACCCAGAACTTGTACTTAATACCTGGATTATTAGCATTTAACTGGCGGACAGTTCCACGTACAGGGCCGAGTATTTGCATGGATTACTTTGAGATGGCCCCGTCACGATGTCAATTGCTACCCCACTGCCTCTGTTCAGCGGAAGGAGGCTTTGCCCACACCCTATGGTTTCGTCTGCCTCCCATTCAGAAAGGAAAGCTTTAGGCACTCTGCGGCTGCACAGCACTTCAGATCATATTTTCACAGCCGAGATGCTTTTGGAACCAACTCAAACTATCTCGCAGTATAAAATATGTATAATGGAATGGAAGATAGGCAACAATAATCATTTTACTGATGGACTGCTCCGAGGTCGTATGGAGCATCTTCTGCTCCTCCGGGAATTTATCCCAGAGAGGATCCTGTACTTCTTTGGAGAAAGTTGTTGGATACCAGTCCTCGCAACTGAAATAACAATGAGGAGATGCACGCTGGTGGCTGGAAGAGTGATTCGTGTGCTCTCTGGCTTGAAACCACTTTATTTCACCTCGCAGTCCTAGAGTCTGAATTCAAATTGCCATCAGTGAAACACAGCTTTCGTACAAGTCGCTGTGCCCTGACAGGACATACACATTTCTATTTCATTAAAATGGCGATTAAATAAATAATGAACTGGTTGGCGGCAGTGAGCAGTATTCTCCACATTTTACATTTATTTTATCTTTCATTAAACATAAATAGAACTGAAAGGAGCCACAATACAGTTGTTATTAAAAACAAACATAAACATCACAGAGCCAGCTCTGCTTAGCGGCCGTATGTGGCTTCCAGCCGGTACAACGAACAACTCAAAGGGGAGTTGCTGCAGGAGATACAGCAAAAAGCTGGGGAGAAGAAATTAGCTCTCTAAGGGCAGACAGACAAAGACAAATTGACCGTGCTGCAATGCAAGTGTCCCAGGCACGCTAAGGCACAGTTTAGATAGAATAAAACTGAGGCTTTGTTTAAACTGAGCAGCTTTGCTAGAAAAGCTCTATTCACAAATTGGGGACTTGGACCGAAAAGCTCCAGGCTAGATGTAGCTACAAAGTTCATAGTCGCAAAAAATATTATTTTACTGGTGCAACTTAGTTCTGCCTCTGTTTGTCACAATTAGTCTTATGTTTCCTGGCAGTACTCAAGTTCACTACTCAGTCAGCACCATAAGCTGCAGATGCCGCAGCGTCTGTGTTGTTACCGTATTATCACAGAACCGTTGAGGCTGGAAGAGACCTTTAAGACCATCGAGCCCAACCGTTAACCCGGCACTGCCAACCCCACCACTGACCCACATCCCTCAGCGCCACATCGACACGGCTTTGAAACCCCCCCCCAGGGCTGGTGACCCCCCCACTGCCCCGGGCAGCCTGTGCCAGGCCCTGACAGCCCTTTCGGGGAAGGAATGTTTCCTGATGTCCAGCCTGAACCTCCCCTGGGACAACTTGAGGCCCTTTCCTCTTGCCCTGTCGCCTGTTACTGGGGAGCAGAGACCGACCCCCCCGGCTCCAGCCCCTCTCAGGCAGCTGCAGAGCGAGAAGGTCTCTCTAAGTACTGAACTCATGGGCTTCTGTCTTGGCTTTCAGGTGAAGAGCCGGTGACTCAGCTCAAGTGGATGGTGACAGATGGGACGATAAGGTAAGAGTTCCTTCAGGCTGAAACTGCACCTTCAGATAGTCCTTTGCGATACTTATAAAGCCTCATGTACCTCTAAGATTTGAAGCAATATCATCGACATATACACCTGTCCTTATCTTCCCTGCTTCTCAGAGTTGGATGTAAGAATGGGACACAAAAAGGCTTAAATCCTTAACTTTGGGTCAACCAGGTTTGGGTTTATGCAATTGACTTAAGATTCGAAAAATCTAGCGAAACAATAGTTCATGCACGTTTCTGTGCTAACAAAAGTGCTAAGGAAGCAGGAGCCGCCGGAAGACTTGGAAGGTGGGTACCTGACCACCCAGCCTTGGCTGAAAGGCAGTTTATTCTCTTTTTCACTCAAGATTTCAGCCTGGTTTTGTGGTTTGCGATGCTCATTTTCAACACTGCTCTTTCGTGCTCGGCTGTTGTATCAGCGGTCAGACTCTCTGAGGTTGGTTGACGGATTCTGTCGGTTTTCAGCCCCCCACTCTGCCAGCTGGCTGAATCGCCCCGGCTCGTTTGCAGCTCAGGCACTGCGCTGAATTGTTTATATTCCAGCAAACTTCTGCTCCCATGGTCAGAGCTTGGAATTTTCATTGCTTATCGGTTTGCAGAAAAATGAGGACTTTCAGAAATAGGTCAGAGAAAGAGAATATATTTTGAGTGTTGGGTGGTTTTTGTTTTGGTTTGGGTTTTTTTCCCTATTAAAACGCTGTCTAGGCAAACTCTGCAATCAGTTTAATAATTAAGAAATTCCTACTTTGGTCCCCCTTCACCTGCGAGCCCGTGAATGTACCTGGAGACTACTTGATAGCCGCATAACATTATCCTCCAGAAAACTCGACTTCGTTTCTCGGTTTCCTGGGGTTTTTAGCAGAAGTGGGGGCGGCTGATAGGGTCACCCCGGCTTTTGAAATACGGGCGGCTGCGGTCGAGCGTTTGCTGCCCGGTATTTGTTGATGAGAGTCCGGGCTGTCCTCGCCCGACAGGGCTGCGCTGCCACCTCTGCCCCGCTTTACACCGACCG
>JMFS01027776.1:0-14295 GCA_000699545.1 Podiceps cristatus | reverse complement strand
GCTGTGTTGTCCAGTTAGCATCTGGGGGTAAACCATGACAGGGTCCCAACTGGAAAGACTTTTCTGGCTTTGCAAAGAACTAGCAGTACAGAACAGAGTATCAGCTTAATTTACTTCAACAAAGACCTCTAGACGTAGTTATTGTATTTCCAATTCACGTAAGTAGCAAACAATGCAAAGCTAGACTGAGAGCAGATGGGGGATGCTCAGATCTCTCAGGGCCCTATGCTCATCTTTAATTCCAGGTTACAATCCATTAGTTCCTCATTTTTCCAAAGATGCCTTCTAAGAGTTTTTCAATTTAGATAATTATTACTTTCTAAAAGAAGTGACATTAAACTTTCTATAACAGTTTTACCTAGATTATAAAACCCCAGATATTAATTTACCTTTCCCCTCCTTCTGGCTAGCATATTGCTGATTTTTTCTACTCCTCATAATTTCTGTTGCACATATACTACAAAACAGAAAATACAACAAAATCTCCCACATACACTGGCAGTCCAAAATTAATATTAAAAAAATAAAAAACAACCACACTGAGACCTAGCAATTCTGAATCGAGTTGTTTTAGAATACTGTTCTCAGGAGATTTCTGCACCCTTAGAGTACCCTTAAGCTATTAAAACTACATAATTTTTCTATAGTTTGCTCATGAACTTTCTAAACAAATCATTAGTTACTGAAATCAAGATAGAGTCAAATTAAGGTAAATGAAAGAAAATACTGTCCTAATAAAGTTAGTGTAGACTTGACTGTGGCATTTCTTGTTGCAAAGAGTGATAGAATGTTTTCAAACTTGTTTTCTTTCCTCCCCTAAAGTTTCGTAATGGTAACCTAACCTAAGCATAAGAATCAACAGTTATTATTCAAATTTGAAAGTGAGCACAGAGAGTTACAAAACTAGTTATTTCATAAACTAAAATAACTAACTGTACACAGGGGTGAAACAACTATTATTATTAGAATAGGTCTAAAATACCAAATACAATTATTGGACAGGTAAATTTCCAAACTCTCTGCAGGGCCAGATTTTGGAGAGCATTGCTGCTGCTGCTGTGATTTTTCTGTAAGAAGAAAGGAGGGCAATCATTAGTTAGGAGATAGGCGAGACAATTACCAACACCAGTTTTCCTTCTATAATTTGCCACAGTAACTTTGAACACTTAATTTCTGTAATTTGTGATAACCTTTATTGAAACTTTTGCTATATTTGCAGTACTTTAAAGAGGATAGATTATATGGATGAATAGAATTTGATCGTTTAACTTTCGTAGGTTTGTTTTTTATTGAAGTACATGATAAATATAAATGACAGATTTCTATGAAAATTAATAGTTATGCAGCTAAAAGTAACTTTTTGGTGCTGTATCTTCATTGAATTATAAGGACAAAATGTGGAAAGTACATATTTAAAAACATAAAACATTGTTTTACTATTAGGAGAATGGAATGGGATGTATTAACTTTCAAGAGAAGTTATAGATGATAAATTTGTGTTTGCCTTTATGTTTTCTCCCATCCTAAAAGTAAAATCTCCACTTCAGTTTTTTCCTTCAGTTGGTGGAAAAGTAATTTCAGATTTTTCTCTTAATTTTTTCAGAAGACTTTTATGAGGTTTAATTATGATTTAAAGTACCCTTCATTCTTTATAAAGAATTCCCCAGAGCTTGTAATGAGTTTTAAATTGATCAGATGGGAAGACCTACTCTAGATTTTGTTATTATTTAAATCCTATAAGATAAAGTGATTTAAGTTTTATATTCAGTTATGGCACTTCCATTAAAACTAGTGAAAAACAACTGACTGAAGAGTAACTTGTGGAGCAGTTGAATCCATACTTTGTTTATACAAAATATTCAGTAGTTAATAGTATTAGAATAGTAATAAATGTAAAAAAGGCAAACTAAAGCCTTGCTAGTTCAATAACAATTTAAATATTTATTCTCATTTCTTGTGATATTACCATTCCACTGTCTATTCAGTCTAGATTGCTCACTGTAATAAGCAGGCCATTGCATATGCTTTTAAAATTTTAAAATTCTGTATCCTGGAGAAACATGAAAAGTATAAACCTAATTCTGATTTTCCAAGAGTATGAATCAGCTTGAATCATATATTTGTGGTATGGATATAAGCGAGGAGAGGAAAACAAACAAACAAAAAATGTTATAAATCCAGTAATATTGCCCCTAAAGCTGTAAAGACCAAGAATTTGATGTCTGCTAGGTATACAGAAGATTCCAGGGAGATAACTACTGCTTATATAAAACAGAAAATAATCTGAGATTAGGTTTAGTCTTGCATTTCAGGTGCTGTTCAATATTGATCATTTTTTTAAAGATATTGGCCCATGCATGGCAAAAATATTTATTGCAGCTTAGTCCAATAGAATCTAGATATTAAGTAAGCTTATTCTTTCCAACCAGTTTTCACCTTCATTAGTACAGCATCAGATTATATTGCTTTTTAAATCAGCTTGCATCCTAAACTACGGTACCATGGCATACTGCTGAGGCTGTAGCTTTCAAAACTTCTCTATCTTCCTGTGGAGGACCTTTTCTGATCCAAATTAATCTCATCTATCTTTGACTTGCATAAAACTTCTTTGTAATGTTAAATGCCACTGCCATCTAAAAAAAAAAAAAAAAAAAAAAAAAGAGAGAGAGAAAGCAAGCTTATAATTTTTTTCCAATTAGGTCAGTGGTATAATAAAAGTGATATTATTTCTTCCTACAAAATACATCCCCCCAAAAACAGGTATGTCGATGATTTCTAAGATTTACTGAATTAAGTTCCAGCCCTGCTAGCACGGCAAGAAAAATAGAAGGGCAAACTAATGTGGCCAAGTATTCAAAAATTCTGTATCATTTGGAGGTAAACTGAGAATATTCAGTGGTATTTAGTTAGCTGTATTTTGGTGTAATGAATTTTTGCACACTGAGCTACTTCTAGCATTGAATTTGGGGAGTGCTTCTGTGTCAATGATTTCTGTTATCATGTCTGCTATCATAATCTGATGGAAAGATTAAGACTAAGAACTTTCCCAAATCACTGACACTTGGTTTAAGCCTACATCACTTAAAATCATGTATAAACAAATTTTACTGGGATTATTTGGGGCAGAGTGAGCCTGCTGCTGAATATATTTCAAAAACTCATTCATTATGCTATAGTCTATCTTTACTATGTTTTCTGTTGCTGTCTTTCACTGCAGCTGAACAAGACTCACAAAGACTGTGAACTAAGATGTATTTAACTATCAATAGCACTTGTGCGAAGAGGGCATTAATAAATTTTAAGATTAATTTATACAGAATTAGGGGTGCAGAAACTAACAAAATAGCTAATTTGACACCTCTTTAACAGTAAGAAATTGTTAAGTATTCTTTACTGTTTTGCCAAGTACTCATTGTCAATGATTAAGTGTCTAATAATTGCTAAAGCTGCCATATTACTTACAAATGTCTTAAGTTGTATATCAAAGTAATAGCTGAGTGGGGTTTTTTTTAATTGATTTCACATTTGTCATGCTTTCTAATGGTGTTATTAACAAGAACTTTACACTTTAAACTTCTGGTTTACCATTTGCTCTGTTTTGTCATTTGGCACAGCTAAACCCTGTCATTAAACCAAACAGCCATCTCCAGTTATACACTCTGCCTTGCTGGAAAAGGAATCACTGCCTGTCACAACTGCAAAGAGGTTAGCTGTTATGAAATATGCCAGCAATTGCTCCAGGTTCTGCACATGTACTTCAAAGTGTGTCAAGCCTGCCTTGCTCACGAAAGAAATCTCTTTCAATGTAGGAAGAGATAAATCTATAGTACCCTTGAAACAAGTGGTTGAGGTGCTTATTTGAAAAAGTTTTTCAAGCTCTGAGAAATTTGCATTCATATAACCTGGCATATTAACTAAGCATTTAATTATGGCACTAAAACCCTAAGAACCCTAACAGATGTCTTTTAATTAGAACATGCAGCTAAAATCTACATTCACAATCTACAGCATGGTCAGCTCACTGAAAATCTGTAAAACAGGTCTCCATTTCTCTTGCAAGTTAAAGATTTTTTTTTTGTTCTAATATTTCATACAAGACTGTCCATCATTAAGATGGATCTTATACACAGGATGAGCTTACTAGGATGGGAACTACCTAAAAATGGTAGTTTATTGGAGGAGGTTGAGGATGTCTGATTCACATGAGTGTGAACAGAGAATCACAGAATTGTTGAGGCTGGCAAGGGCCTCTTGAGTTCACCTAGTAGAGCTCCCTTGCTCAAGCAGAGTCAGCTAGATCTGCAAGACAGAGAGAGACAAGACACATGTAGAGACAGAAATACATTTGTTTCAAATTGTAGTTGTGCCTGAAATTGTTAACTGCCTAAATGTACTATAAGACTTGCACTACTTGTCTGAATTCTGCTTCTACTACACTGAAAATACTCATTTTGGAAGTTACCAACTTGGGAATCTTGTATAAGAAACCTAGGCACAGGTGCAGGGCCATTTAAGTAGGGATTCAACCCTACTCCAGACTCAGACTCTGTTACAAAAAAACATATGGCACATGTTGAATTAGTCAACTTCCAAGATGCCACTGAGACATAAATTTCGAAGTGTCCAAGTTAGTGTTTATGCAACCAAGCTGTGGCAGAGTAGTTGACATCATGCCCTCAGTTCAGCCTTAACTATACCATGACCTACTTCTACTCAACTGTAGCATGAACTACTACTAGTAGATGGCAATGCAAACAGGCAGTGCATAGATAACAGTACTCAATGGGCTTCATCTAGCTTTCAATGTGATCAGTTCAACCCTGAAAGAGGACTTCTGGGTCCAGGAAATATAATCTGATTCGTCTACGTATGCCAGACAATACTAAGAAGAAAGACCCAATGGAAGATACGATCTCCAGCTACTGTCCTTGCTGTGCTTATATCCTTATGATTACATCTAAAAGAAAGCACCTGACACAGAGTATTAAACAGGATTATTGGTTTCCAATTGCTTTCTTCCCTAGAACTCCTTGATCTAAATTGCATTTTCACCTAATTTTTTTCTTTCAATCAATATTTCCCTCTTACTCCTTACCACTATTCCTGTCCTAGGTACATTAAATTGCAGAATTACTCCCACCTTCCAGATACTTAGGCCACTATCGAATTGGTCCATTCTGCTGAAATAGTCTGTTTTATTATTTCATAAGAAGGAACTATTGCATTCAGGAAGCAGGTGATCACAGAGCTGCCCCATCTTTATATGAACAGTAGATATCAGCAAGCACTTCTGAAAAAAACAGTAAGTATACAGAGAAGTGGACATTTTTAGACCTACCAAGGGCTTCAGTTTTCAAAGTGCATATTTATAGCTTCCCAGAGACTGCAAGGGAGTTAACCAGTTTAATATCTAACATGTAGAAAATATGTTTTACATTATGAAGTATTTGGAGCTACTTTGCACAGTTTTGCCTGAATAATTCAAAACTAGATTTTGCCTATAAAAATCAGTGATGATTTTAGCCCTTTGTAAAAACAAGTAGTAAAAAAACCCCAAACCAATAAAAATAAAAAACAAAAACAACAACAAAAAAACCAAACCAACAAACAAAACAAAAAACCACCACCCCAAACCCATAGTGTAACACAACCTTACTATAACAATTTTACTGTGGTTGTCTTGTATCTTGCATGGGAACTGACAGGGTTGTGTTTACTTGAATACCCACTCACTACCACTGAGGCCATAATAAAAATACCACCAAGAGGTGCATAAACTATTTTGTTCAGCACAATGATTAGAACTGTAAGTGTAATGTGGAAACCAGAAAGTAAATGTGGCTGTCATTTTTTTTTTCATGTTCAGTTATTGATAACTTTAGTGCAGAAGATAAAGCTGCTTTACAGCACACACCAATGGTATAGAAGTGATTTAACAGGGAATGCAATATGAAGGAACAACCAATAACCAAATATACAATCACCTTAAAATATATATATATTTAACATGACGAAGTATTCAACTAGGAGTGAAAACATTTTTATTTCTAATTTCTTCGTTTTTTCTTAGTACCAATCTTGGGAATTAAAAAAAAAAAAAAGCCAAACAGAGACACTACACCAACCAACCCCAAACCTGTGTAAAAATTTTTTTAAAATTATATAAAACATTGTGCTAAACATTTCACAACTGGAATTCACAGCAGTCCCCAGAACTGTACCTGCTCAAGAAGTATTGAGAGATCTTTTCTCTTGCAACAGTGCATAGGTCTCCTTGAAGCTGTGATATCCAATGCACTGCTGACGTATACACATATGGGATTCAACATGGAATAGAATTCAACATCAAAATGATTCCAACTATTTCAGTCTGCTAAAGCTACAGAAATGATGATGGCTATACTTTGTCTCCCTCTAAAGATATCAACTGCTTGCTTCTAGCTCCTGTCTTTTTTTTTTTCAGTAGTTAAAAATAGTAATTGGAAAAGATGGTGACTCATCATAATCTCAGTTGTTGATGGTTTGCTGATGATGTCCAGCTATACCTATTATTTTCAGTGAAATCTACTACTAAAATTAAGTTGTCTGAAAGTCTGTAAGAAAAAGCTCTTCGACACAATACAGCTAGTAGGTGTGAAAGGAGATCTTCCATATGTTCTATATCAAAGACATAAAGGCTCCATTTATCAAAACAATGAAGCTTCAGAGTCCAAGCTAAAATTAGATAGTAATCTGAAGTCTCAGATAGTTAACGTGTCTAAAATATATTCTTTATTAAAATTGGCTAAGTCACTTTAATATTTACAAATATCTTTTTTTCCAATTTGTTAGGAAGGTTGTTGTTTTCCATTTTGTTTCTCCTAAACAATTACAATGATTCTTGGGTCATTTCTAGGCTCAATTACTTCAATTACTTCAACACCTTCTAACCACCAGCTTGAAACCTCAGACCTAAAGCTCAAAGCCATTACTACATCAAGCCTTGTTTACATCAAAGATCAAACTTTAAGCAATTAAGCACTAGACTTTACAAACATTTGAAGAATTAAATTGATGAAAGCTCTCCTGTGGGGAAAAAAAAATACTCTTTTCAGTAGGGACAACAGTGATAGGACAAGGGGTAATAGTTTTAAACTGAAACAGGGTAGGTTTAGACTGGATATAAGGAGGAAATTCTTTACAATGAGGGTGGTGAAGCACTGGAACGGGTTGCCCAGAGAGGTAGTGGATGCCCCATCCCTGGAAACATTCAAGCCCAGGTTGGACGGGGCTCTGAGCAACCTGATCTGGGTAATGGTGTCCCGGCTCACTGCAGGGGGGTTGGACTAGATGACCACTAGTGGTCCCAAAACATTCCATGATTCTATGATTTATAGTGCAAGGAAAATGGGAGCCACAAAACCTTCCTCTTGAAAAGCTCCTTCCACCATCAGGCTGATATAAGATCAGTACAACTCTCTAACAACAACAACAGAACCTAACACTGGTGGTGTTTTATTGTCTTTTTAAGTCACTATAGAAAAAATCACCTAGAAACCAAAGAAAAAAAAAGAGACATGATGTGCTATATTGGGTTTACACGGCAAGGTTTTGGTACTGGGGAGAGGGGAGGAAGTGCAAGGGTGGCTCAGACAGAGCCAGTGCCAGATGGTTCCAAGATGGACCCACCACCGGCCAAAGATGAGCCCGTCAGCAACAGTGCTAGCTCCTCTGCAGTAACATATTTAAGAAACGGTAAAAAATGCTGTGCAACAGCGGCTGGGAGAGAGCAGTGAGAAAATATAAGAGAAACAGCCTTGCGGACACCAAGGTCAGTGAGGAACAGGTGGGAAGAGGCGCTCCCGGCACCGGAGCAGAGATTCCCCTCAATCCCTGGAGAAGACCATGGTGATGCAGGTCATCCCCCTGCAGCCCATGGAGGACCCCATGCCACAGGAGGCGGACATGCCCTGAAGGAAGCTGCAGCCCGTGGACAGGTTCATGCAGAAGCTGTCTCCTCATGGGAGCTCTGGTCCACACTTGAAGCAGCCTGTTCTTGAAGCATTGCAGCCTGTGGAAATTTTGTGAAGAACTGTATCCTGTGGGAGACACACACTGGATCAGGGTAACAGCATGAGGAGGAATTAAACCAGAAACAAAGCATTAAGAACTGACCACAACCCACATTCTCCATCCACCTGCAGCAATCGGCTTGGGAGGAAGTAGAGGAGTCAGTAGTGAAGTTGAGCCTGGGAAGAAGTAGGAATGTGGGGAAGGTGGGTTTAATTTTGTTTTTATTACTTAATATCCTTCTATGCTATTAATTGACAATAAATTAAATTAATTTTACCCAAGTCAAGTCTGGGCAAAACATGACGGTAATTTCTAAACAATCTCATTTCAAGGAGATTGGTGGGTCCTTATTTCAACCCACGAGGTTTTTTTATCATATTTTCTACCCTATGCTCCTGAGGAGAGGGAGTAAGAGAGCAGCTTGATAGGAACCTGACAGCCAGACAAGGTGAAACCACCACACATTCAAAGCTGGTGGAACAATTCAATCATTACAGGGAATTACAGGGAAAATTACAGCAATTACAGGGAAAATACTACTTATTCAAAGCAGCAGAGTTCTAACTTCTGACTTGAAACATTCAGTAGAATATGGATTGTGCATCTTACTGGAAAGTTGGACTGTTGATTTCATTGGGTTACTGAGATGTTACTCTCATGTTTGATGCTGATGAAGCGTTCTGTTCCAAACATAGGATGAGTAATTCAAAAAGTATTAAAAAAAGATGGAAAATTTTAAAAATAACATTTTTTTTATTAGTTATGGCAAACTCTCAGCCAAAATGTTAATAATATGGCTAACCATAAACTATGATTCAAAATTTCCTCCAGAAAATTATTTTAACAATTTGAATGATAATATGTATCTAATAAACATGAAACAGCTGGTGCATCTTTTGTTTTGTAAGCCAAGATTCTTGCTTAAGTTAATTTACAGTGTATGTAATGTTGTAATGTTTTAATATTGTAACATATACTGAAAGAAATATTGAACATGTTCCCCAACTGCAGTTACAGTACTCTTCCATGATTAAATCTGAAATGCACATTGACACCTTTTTCCCATCCTCTCATAAACTGCTAACACGTTTTTCATCTGAATTTTTTTTTTTTTTTCAGTTTAAAATGTTCATTGATGAGGTGAGAGCAGCACAGGTTAGCAGAAATATATTTCTTGGAAAAAAGTGAGAAATACAAATTTTTCCTGACTTTTACATGTAATACAGAGAAATCTTGATCAAAGATATTTCTGCTTAGGGTAAAATATTGAAACGTATGCAACTCCATTTTGTCTAGGCCAGTCAATAATGTAAGGATAAATACAAAATTTGGTAAACTCTGTACTGCCTTAAGGAGAAATTGATAAACTGCCTCCCTTTGTTTACCCTTAACAACAACTCTGACACTGTTTTGTTAAAATTTTGCTTATTTTGAAGCTCTAAGTCAAAGGTTGAGCAACAGTTAAAGGGAGATGGCCCAGAAGTTCCAGAAAAAAATATATTCATGTTTTCCATTGATGTGCTGTTGAGGTCTGATTTTCATTTACAGTCAGATTTTTTAACATTTTCTTAACAAACAAGGAAACTGTGAAGTGTCTAATGTAATGTCCATGCCAAGAGCAGAGAGGTTTCTAATGTTTCTGACAAATACCTGTCTAACCTAATGAGACAAATTCTACCAAGAATGATTTACATCCTAGTAGAGGTTGAATCACTTATTCTCAACTCCTTAGCTGAAAAATGGAGCAAAAACTTTTCTAGCCCAAAGTGATATTTCAAAGTTACATGTGATGAGGTAAAAAAATAACTTTATGGGAAGAATCTGTGAAAGTGACCATACAGACCAGCAGCAAACTGTGAATTCATAATCCTTTGCTGTAAGAAAGATTCTGATTCATTTCTCATGCTGTATGAACTGTGGATGCTTTTTAGTATGAGATAAAATAATCTGTTATGTCACCTTGCTCCACAGAGCACAGAGCACTGGCTTGCAGATGTGTGCAGAAGAAGAGAGTGCCTAAAGAAGGATGAGAAGCCTCTCAGTCTGAGCCTGCTAATCTGGCAATTTATAAAGGAGCTGCACTGGTTCATTATATATAGACTATTCTGTGCAGTGGAACAACAAAAAATAATTCTGTAAATATGACTTTATTAGTCATAATGAAATCCTTCATCTTTTCTTCTAATTTGATAGAAGTAATGTTCTAGATTTTTTAGAAGAATATCAATTTCACCAAATATAATTTTCACAGATCAGTCACATGGCAGAAATAGGGCAGAGACATTTCCAGATGACTTGTTCTGCTTTAAAAGAATTTACATGAAGAATAATGTCTTTATTCTTCTGGATGACCTACGCTATTATCATCTGTTTGATTTAGTGATGTAGGAAAAAAATAGCTTTTCTGTCTTGTTTAAGATTTACAAAAAAAACAAAAGCAAATTTCTTTTCTGTAAGTGAAAAAACATCAAATCAGTTTTAAACTTCTATTTTTTAACTCCAGAGTACAGCTTTTTGGTTTTTTTGTTTTTTTTTGGTTTTTTTTAATCAGTGGTTTCAAATTCAAAGAGCAAAAGACATTATCAAAATATAATTTTAAAAGTTATTACCTGATTATTTTTTTTTCTAGTACATTTAGAAAAATATTTTTAAATTACTTTAGGAATATTTTCATTAGTCGAGAGTGACATTCTCTTACAGAAATAATTCTACCAAAGATATTTCAATAGCCTCTGGCTGAATTTGTATATGAGCTCTTACTCACTTAAATCAGATTATGTTCAGCAAGGCTATTCACCAAAAAATAAACTTATTAATTTTTTTAGATAATAGTATTACTTCTACTTTTCTATATGTTCTCAAATTCAAGCTTCTTTATGTTCCTCTCATTTAACTTATAGTAGCCCATTTTCACGATGCTCATTTTTCCATAGGTTTTGGAGAAATACTGAAAACAGTTCTGTAATGCATTATTACATCAGTTTCTCACACTAGCATCTCTCCTACATGAGCATGTAAAAGTAATTTTATTTCTTCCATGGCAGAAAGTAAAAGAACAGATCCATTTGGGGTTGTTTTCTGGTTGGTTGGTTGGTTTTGATACGGAATAGTTTGGCAACTGGAAATTTAACATAATGATTAGACTATTTTCCTCAATCTTCTGCCATATGCTTTCACTCTGAGTTCATTTATTCTTTTAGCATATATTTCAAGTAATTTCTTTCACTTCTTTCAAAGTCAAAAACCTTACATGGACATTCAGAAAAAATGCTGGACATTCAGTTTTAGCAAATGTAATAGGTTATAGCAAATACTGGCATTCTGCACTAATTATATTAATCTATTATCCAGCATTAACATGCTCATTTATTTATCCCTGTGAAAACATTAAAAAATAATTCTCAGTACTTTCCAAGACCTGATTGCCAGGTTTGTGAATGTAGATCATAGTCAAGTTTCTTTCAGGATTGCTAATCAGAAAAGAAATCCCGGGGATTTCATATATTGTTTCTTTATAACTTCTGCTTTTGTGTATTCCAACATAACGGATTATTTAGGAGTATGCCTTTATCTATGACAGTTCAGGACCTCCTGAAAAGTTGTGACGTGTAGCTGGTCAAAAATAATGTCACACAATTACTATAAAAGAATTAAGGCCTACTTTGATTAGTACTGGAACACAAACCCCAGACCTCTCTTGGCATTTAACTGAAGCCTATGGTATTCAATATATACAGAATTGCCAAGACAGCATTTTCCTGAAGAAGTTTTTAGCCACAAACTGAAGTTAGAGAAGACTTCCAAATGAAGGTGGTCCTTCTGCTGACTGCTAATGTCACGCTGTAGTTACGTTTCTACTTGTAGTGTTACCTGCTACCGCAACCCCTTTAGGCTACTGCTAGTACATGCACTTTGCTCCATGGATACTTATTCTGACCCAGGATAACCACTGTATGTTAAGTTCATGTTAACTTCATTGCTTCCGATAATCTCTGTAGAAGAAGAGCATGTCCTCTCACCCTCTATGCCACCAAAAATTAGCCTTACAGTTTTGCTTACATGTCTGTTCTAAGGGAATACCACTGAATACATTGCAAATACATTTAGGTTTTTAGGTACTGACATGTTCTCATATAGATAAAATGCAGAACACTAAATCTAGGGTATACACGTTGTACAGGAACCCTGACCTGACTGTTATCCCCCTGGGCACAAGGTCTCCACGTTCTCTGGAATGCTATTGTCCATTGCCCCCTCAAAACTCTATAAAATAGCTGGACTCCATAAAATGGGTGATAAAATAAAATATCAGTGTGTTCAGCACCATTTTGTTTAGTAGAATTAGCCTCCTAATGGGTTAATTCCTTGCCTAAAGTTTTCCAATACTGCTGAATATTCAGAGTCCTTAAGTCATATTGTAGGATACTAGAGATGATTTAGGTGATAGCTTAACTCACACTGCACATTAAACTTGCAAAAGAAATGTAAATGTTTCATTTTATGCTGTAGTGAATGTGCATAAGTAATGTGTCCTTCCTATGTAAAAACCAAATCAAATGAATAATTTAGTTCTGCACTGTGATGATCTCTATTAGACATTACCGAATGGGTGCTTGAATGTTAATGTGATGTATTTAAACAGTAATTATATTTACAAATACAGAAAAATTATTTCTGCTGTTCTGCAAGTGGTGATTTAATAAGGCTGTATGGCCACTTTATTAAAGGCCAGATTGTGACCTGCGCTAGTCTTAAATACGGAATAGTAAAAGGTATTTCTACTACTGTAAAATCACTGTTCCTTTGCTACTAAAGGTAGAAAAGGGCTCAAATCGTTGATACATTCAACACCTGCTTAACAGAAAAGCCAGTACAAGTGACCCAGCATTGAATATGAAGCTGGCAAGAGCAGATGTAATTTATTGCTCTACCAAGAATAAGCAGAAAATAGTGGGTAAATTACATGGGTCATAACTTAATAATGAATCAGCAGTAGGATAAAATTCAATTGTCAAGAGATCTAATTTGTACCAAAGACCCAACAGAGTATCCCCAAAACATTTTTTTTTCTCCTGTTTTTATTATAAATGAGCATCCAGAAGACAGCTAAGGCCAGATTTTGGAGGCAGGATAGTCTGTTGGGTAGGAGAAAAGCGGAGCAAGAGAACAGCATTCGCACCGTTACGGAGTTGTCTTTGAGCAGTGCAGGTCTGCTTTTCTCCTCTGCATTTTATGGCTCTCACAGGCTTTATGTCCATATGTATTTAGTTGTAGGCCCCATTCCCACCTTCATTAACTATTTCAGTTGAAGGGTGAGCCATTCACTGTAGGGGTCCTACTATGAAATTATTTTTTTATGGACCTAGTTCTTATTCCTGCTTGTTTGTTCGATTGTTTGAAAAGAAGGTCCTGTTTCCATATACAGTCCAATTCTGCAGTCTTTATGGAGCAGTGGTGTTTCTACCATGTTGTAAGCCATGTTTGGCTTTGTAAGTTACAAAATAAAGACCTGACATTTTACAGGATCAGCATGAGACTCAATAATCACTTTTTAAGCAGGCAAACTGGGAGCTAAGTAACACACAAGATGATTATGATTGTCTTGCACCTAGCAGGGAATTTAATCCTAAAATAATGCAAGCTGGAATTCATTTTCATTTGCCCATTATCAGGCACTTTATCAGCTCAACTTCTGGATGCTGAGACATAACCAAACATGCTAAAACATATTCCCTCAATCTTTCTTCAGCATGGGACCTAATCAGTTATCCAAAGCATCTTGATGTTTTTTTAAAACACTTCCCTGATTCCCTGGGCTTGGCTAACTTTGGTGGTGACCTCAGGCCTCCCTACTTGATCCCTGTTCCAGCTCTCTGTATCCCACAGCCCATAGTGAGGAGCTATCACAGCCAAACACTAACGAGGACACTCCACCCTTCATGCACCACTTGACTTTCATGGTCCAATCAGTAAGACCTTAGTAAGACCTGAGTTGAGTCCTCTAGTTTTGCTCCCTTTTATACAACAGTGTAACTGCCAAAGGGACAGAATAAAACTGCCTCTTTGTGATTTTTTTTCTTCCATGTTTGTGTGTAAACTGTTTGCCAGGTACTTGTGAAAGCAATTGCTTTGTAGAGAGGGATATTGTGGATGAACTATGGAACATATATAGACAAAAACATCAGTTAGAAGAGATAATTCTCTAGGAGAAGGCGAAGGGGAAGGGGAAGGGGAAGGGGAAGG
>JMFS01027771.1:0-10103 GCA_000699545.1 Podiceps cristatus | reverse complement strand
CCTACAATTCTATGATTCTATGATTTTCAGGCCCTTTTCAAGGTCAATTTCAAAAACATGACCTCTGAGAAACAAACTGAAATATAACTCTCCTCTATGGGAGTATTAACACCAAATGCTGCATGACTGGTATTTAAAAGCAAGGCTTGTTTAAGAGTATTCTGTTCTAGAATTAAGTCCTAACTGTTGAATCAACTTCAAGACTTAAAATCAACTTCAAGACTGTTGAATCAACTTCAAGACTTAAAAATATGGAAATATAAAGTGTATGCATAAATATTTCATCAGACAGAATTAAACAATCTGAAGACATGCTAGAAAGATCTGGCGATTAAGTCAGCCACATTTTGCCAGATCCTGCTGTGATACATGACAGGCAAATACCCAAAATTTGTTTGTTTCACCGTACAGCAACCTGATTTGAAACAGCTCTTGGTTGTGCTCTCCCATTTACAAGTCTTATGTTAACCCAGGGCTCTGCCTCTTTACCTAACTTTGTATGCCAAAGGAATGGACTCCTGTTCATGCTGAAGAAGATGCAACACTTGAGAGACAGAAAGCAAAACTGCTGGTAAGCAACTGAAGCTGCTGCAGAGGAGGGGGAAAAAAAAAAAAAAAAAAGAGGACACTGAAGAATGAAGAACAAGCAGCAGCAGGACTCCACAATTTCCAAACTGACTGCAAATACTGCAGCTAACTTGTTCCCAAATTCACAACAACTTGCAGACTTCTTAAAGACACCACAGTCTGCTGTGGAAAATGTTTCCCATAACAGCTTTGGTATCAAAAATTTAAGCCAAGAATTGAATTAGTGTAATTTTCACTTGTGAATCTTCAAATTAAATTACAGCAGTACAACCCTAAACGCCATAGAAAAATACAGTCCTTCTCTTTGACTTTTAAAAATACACAGCCATCTGACCAAAACATACCGTTCCAAGAGCCAGTATGGCATGCCTCTCTTACAGAAGCCCACAGTGCTACTGCAATTAAAGCTAGTACTCAGGCAAAGGCAATAGGCTCACTGCCTGATTACGTCATACAGTGCGGGGTCTAGAGGCAGTCTGAAGGCTACTGAAAAGAAGGAAGATAGATATACATGAGATGACGAAGGAAAAGTCCTCAAGCAAAAAGTTTTATGTATCAAGAGCCTACAAAATGACCCCATATTTCATAAAGATGTAGGCAGTATGGTTCTTAGCCATTCCTAAAAGACCACCACACACGGACACACACAGACTTACAGATGTCAGGGCAAGTCCAAAACTCGTAGACTGATGCTTCAGCTGGATTTCAATTTTGTGAAGTAGAGCTTCAATCCTATCTTCCTCAAATCCTTTCCTTTGGGAAGGGGTGATGAGAGAAGGAAACCATATCCATTAACACTAATCATTTTAACTGAAGTTATGAAAATGAATTATAACATCGATAAAGGAAGCATTACAACATAATGTCTTCCACACTGAATTAAAATTGGTATGAAATAATCTTATCATGCCGTGTCATTTAGTGAAACTGCACTAATATCATTAAACTCCTGAAGGTTATGCTGATTAATATGCTACAATAGAGGAAGTAGCAGGTACAAGTTTTAGGAGTATTGAATAATATTACTGCTTCTTTGGTGCATTTATTTTAACTAATTTTTAAAGGCATCTTATTATATATATATGCCAGTATTATTATATGCCTATTATATGTATTAATATCTAATTGTAAAAGACTGTGAAAGAACTAACAGTATTCTCAAAAATTTAGCATTACTTACACAATAACTTCATCAACTGTTCTAGCAATTATCTGTTTCACAGTATCAATGTCTCTTTCAGCAATACCCTGTAGACCCACACTGAAATAAGCCTCTCTTGTTGAGCCGTTAAACCTAGAATAAAACATATTCAACTCAGTGACAAGTACTAGAACTTGAGCATTAAACCTGCCAGCAAAGGCAGAAGGGGAAAAACACCCGTCATTTCAACATACACACACACAGACAGAGGATTTTAAAAGCTAAGTAGAAAGAAAAATAATTACCAAAGAGGCAAGAAATAGAACTTAAAAGCATTTTTTTGTTCAACTTCAGTAGTAGTAGTGCACTGTTAAGAAAACATACAGCATATGATATTAGAGAAAGAAAAACAGTTACAGAAGAGAAACTGGTCTTTTCTGTTTATTTTCCCATTCATCTGCAAGTACTTTCAGGTAAGAAAGTCTCTTTTTTTTTTTTTTTCTAAGGTGAAAATTTTAGCTGTCTGTAATGCCAAACACGTACATTCCACTTAAGCAGGTGAGCGGAATCATACTTTTAAATTTGTACTTTTAAAGCAGTATTTGTCACATCAGTAGTGAAAGTGAAGTGTTCCATGTTTGTTGCAATTACTTTCAATGGTACTTAAAAAAAAAAGTAATTTTGTTCAAGCTGTCAGGCAGGGTTAACTGTAAGAACTCATTTCTAGAGAGACAAATTGACACTTGCAGAAATATAAAGCACCTAGCAGTTTGAACTAAAGCCAACAAACAAAAAGCAATAGGTGCTCATCTACTCTAAATATCCACTATTCCATGTCTAAACACCACAAAAGGAATTCAATGGAAGACTCGGGTGTTAGTTAAATTCTGGAATACTGGTCTCTGGACTCAAACTTATTCTTCTTAACTAATCAGCACAGTCACTGAGGCAAATTAAAGCCAAGTCACTTTATGGTTCAACACCGTATTAACAGAGTCAACCTGGAAAAGGCTCAGCAGGCAAAACATACAACTACTGAATCACTACTTCAGTGTCTAAATGTGAATTTCTACTGCCATGCCCTGTGGTATTAAGATGTCTGCACGGCCCTGGCATGCATGACACAGGACTCACAGGAAGCTCACGACTTTACACAGAGGCAGTTGAAGCCAGGCACAGTACCCTCAGGCATTAAAATCATATATGAGTACGTCATGGTTTCCGACTCAAGCATCTGAGAGCCACTGAAGACAAAGGCATGATTTTTGTCATCTGCGAGTCTAAAATCAGCCAGATGAATCAAGCCCTGAAAGTGCTTCTTTCTTTCTGCTGACAATGAAGGCAAACGATGCTGAGCAGCTGAGCCCGTAGTTAGGTGAAGACAACCCCCCCTGCTCCGAGCCTGAAGGGTAGAGCGAGCGCAGAAGGCTGGCTGCAAAAGCTACAGCTTGTGTAAACGTTACCAGACATACCCTTTTGTACGGAGGCGAGGGCAAGTTAATGCACCTAACTGCACAAAAGCACATTTCTGCCAAACCTACCTAATACTATATCACAGAATTAAATCAAAAAAAAAAGCAAAAGGTAACACAGCACAGAGAACTAGCAAACTCTGAGCAATACTAATACCTGGGGTTTTCATCTTGATCATTTAGTAAGACAGGGCACTGAAGATACACCATGTTTTTGTCTACCCATTTTTCTGGTTGTTAAGCTTTAAACCCTACAACTTTGTTTAAACTAGCATAGCTTCTATCGAATTATTTTGACGAGCCAAAAATTGAGCTTGAGAATGCTTTATAGTTCATCAGTAGAAACTCTTAACACGTTTTAATGTTAAAATAAGATTATTCTGGTATAAACTGCTTGTATGACAGATAACTCCTCCCAACTTAAAAGTTTGTAACTTTTCTAATATTGCTCATAGGGATGAAATGTAAATTACAACACTTACCCAACATCAGGAGAGAAATCTGTACCAACACCAGATTCAATTAAGGCTTTGTAAAAAGGAGAATTTGGCCCATCAACCAAAAGTGAAGACAACAGGCTTAGTGTGAAGGTTTCAAAAGTGTCTGTAATACTGAAAAAAAATAATAGTATTTAAAAAGCATCAGGCTATGAATACGTGACACCCAGTATCACTGAGTTCATTTTAGAAGAATTACTGCTACAAAACAATGTAGAGGGGGCAAGGGAGAAATAATTGCCAGTTATGAACACTGCACCAAACCTTAGAGAATTAAGAGAGTTCAGGGTCTTCCACTTATTATAATTAGCAGTAAAGCAAGTGAAATTAGGCTGCAAAGGTTGACAAAGTTAGTAGTAGGGTCATACAGAAAAGCTTGCAGGTGGCAGGAAATTGAAAGACAGAAGCCAGCATTCCCAAAAGTCTAACCCACTGAAGAGTTCTGTAATATAGCAGTGGATTTTCCATATCTCTATCCACTAAAGAAAAGTTCTGCTTAGTACTTAACCTGCCATTTACTAAAGGAGGCTCTGGCTAGCTTTCCCGTGGCATTATTTAACTTAAAGATGACATTTATGAGGAGGGATTGGGGGACATGAAATACACCTGTATCTTGCTTAGAATTCCAAAATGAGCCTTTGATTCAGAATTTTTTTTGATACACTTACTCTGTCAACAAGTAGCTGATGCTGACAGTTGTCTGCTTGGAAGGATCAGCAGCAAGTGAGTCTAAGCCACATGTTACACTGTCTTCTCTCTGTAAGGTATAATAAATACATTTGATGCAGACTAAACTCAGAGCAGAAGTTACAAATGAAAAAATGACTGTTTGCATCTTCATAGCATCATTCTTCCAAAGATTTCAAATAATTTTACAGATGCTCACAAGTAAGTTAAATATTCAGAAGTAAATACACAAACACAGGATGTTGTGAATAATATCAGTCATATCTCAATTTTTACAAGTGAAGAAACAGAGGAGATGATCAAGAAAATCTATCCATAATTAACCCTCTGAGCTGAGCTCCAAAGAAATGCTTAAGCATCTGGACAAGCCAAGGAGGGAAGGGCTGGGGTGAAGGAGAACGGAGAAAGTTATTTTTGACATCAATGTTTGGAAGTTTAGGTACCATTAAGAGGGCATACTTCCCAACACTTAAGTATCAGTATTTGTACAAGTAACTCTAAATGTTTTCCATTAATAAAAGCTTCAATGCTCCAAATGCTGAGGGACTTGAAAACAAGAAAAATAAACAACTGCACACAATCATTAAATTACTGAAAGTCAAAAGGAAACGTTGATTTTCCCCACTCTTCAACCAAAAATAAAAATACTTCAGCTCATTTACACACAAACACACTTCTAAAGAAGCAAAATAACTCCTGCAGGCTGGGCTAAAATGTTAACCTGTTATATTCAGTTTCTGCAATTCCAAGACTTGGAGAGGCACTGTTTTGTTTTGGGGTTTTTGGGGGGGTTTTGGTTTTGTTTTTTCTTTTTTTTTTTACTTACAGGCTTTTCCCAGAGTTTCTGTTTTGGGATGTCGGTATTTGATTCAATTCTTTCAAATTTTATCAATGCTTCCTCATGTATTTGTTTCAAATGTTGCTCCAATGGAAAATTACCATAAGTGAAAAATCTGCATTTCAAATGAAAGACTGGGATTAAGCATCAGATTTTACATGAAATTTACAGCAACAGCTTTTATTATATTCTAAATTTCATATGATTTCCAGTGATTCAGCTACATCTAGAAGGGAACATGCTTTGTAAGGCCCCTAGGTTAAATTTCCACCAGTTTGTCATATACATAAACCCCATAGATCTGCTGGTAAAATTCCACAACATTGTTCAGCTTCTTTTTTATGCTTTGGAGTCCACAAAATTAGAATTTGTTTAGTTGCACTAATATACAATGTTCCAAGAAAAAGTATTAGTAATTCAAGCCAGAATCTCAGTGCTCTGAAGCTTCAGAAGACAAAACTCTTATGGTCCTCACACATAATGTATAAAATACCGAAGATGTATAAAATACAATGATCTCAACCGATCTATACAACACAGCTGGGTTCTGAGGGTCACTTTACCAAAGCACGCTCCCGTACCTACAAGAAACATTGCTTACACTGGATTAAATGAGGACAAAGTATGTCTCGGGCAAATGTTATTCCCTGATTAAAAGTTAAACAGTGGTACAATAGAATACTTGGGATGATGAGAAGAATAAAAAGGATGGTAAATTCATTACCATGACATGAGTTGATGATTCGTAAGTGAATTAATCAGACTAACAGATTGACCGCAAAATTAGTTTAGATGGAACAATGATTCCTTCTAAATACAGGATACAAGACTTCCCTTCATATCACCTTCAAATTTTCCAGGTAGCTGACTTTTAAGTAAGGACTTTATCAGGACCAAGAGAATTAGTATCTGACTCAAATGGACATCCATTATTTATAACCTGATACAGTAATGTCTGATTCAGGAGCAAATAAACAGCTGTTCACATGGAAGTTCTTGTTGTAACTTTTAATTTGTGTTGACTTCAAGGAGAGCAGGAACCCCTAAACTCACCTGCACAACTTGTATCATGACTCCCGAACGTGACCACCAAATACTTAGCCAGTATGTTCCAGCTCCCCCAACCCATATGAGTGCAAGGTGAACCATCTGTAAACAAAAACCTCCAAAACAAATCCTCCCAATCAAGCAGGCAGACATGCTCTAGAAAATCAGCCATCTCTCTTCTCAGTAGCCCCTGCTTCCAATTCACCCTTCACTTCTCTCCCAAGCACATTCCTTACTTCAATGCTGTCCTCACTGCTGGAGGGCACAGGTTATCCAAGTCGGTGGCCATAGGTATGGAAACACTGTATCGCTGGTTTTCCCTCACAAAAGTATGAACAGAGTGCAAAGTCACTACATAACCCAGTGAATTAGTCACAAATTTCAGATACCTGGAATTGCTTGGATGATAATGTGTGGCATGGAACTGTTTAAGCTGCTCCCATGTAAGATCAGGAATACATAATGGATCTCCACCAGACACTACACCGTAAGTATGATCAGGAAGGATTTTATTCTGCAGGTGCTGTGCAAATATCCTCTCATTATCTGTCTTAAGAAGAAAACACCACATTTCAGTAAAAGTCATCAAAACACATTTTTAAAATACAAGCTGCTTAATAAGAAGACCTGAGAGCTTTAACTTACACAAGAGCTCCTCCTCACATAACCATTCTGTTCTGTAGTCCCATATCCGTGGATAAAACTAGCTACATTATCATGTCAATTTAAGAGAAAATTCCACAATGAAATTCATTAGCAATGTGCTTTTCAGTATATGAACAAACTTTCAACAGGCTAACTTTAAGAATAACCATGTAACAAACTGTTGACTTTACTGAGGGCTTAAATTTCATGAAGAAGGGATAGAAATGATGATTCTATGAAATCTCTGGTGCAATAATGCCATTGATAACCTTCATCTTAAGCCACATCAACATGTGTAAGATCTTAAAACAAAACAAAAAAAATCACAAAACTTACAAATGCCCCTTTCATTTCATTAAAAACAACTCCTTTGAAGACTAGAGGTGTCTGAGGATCAGTTGGGTTCTCATGTTCTAACCTCCAACCTTCTTGCCTGAAAAAATTAATAACAGGAAGTGATGGGAGTTTGAGGGCTTTGGGTTTTTTTTCCTTTTTTAATTTAAGGTTTGCATACATCCAGAGCTGTCCATGTCTTACCAGAAATCTAGTTGCCGCAAGCATGGAAAGAAAGCTGCATCCAAGTACACTGACAGAAGGTTTTGAAAATCCTTGGGATTTTGTGTTGAAAATGGATAGAGTGTGTAATCACTAGCTGCGTATAAATAAACATAAAAGATCAGAGTTTTAGAAAGTCTGAGATGCATTTCGTCCTCACCTATTTTTAATCTTGCCTTTATATAAATATCTGGAACAGAAGAAATTTACTAAATGATACATATTTTTCCTGAAGAATACACAGAAGTTTAACACTGCAATTATTTTTACCATAAAAACTTTGCTTTTGCCATATATTTAAATAATGAAATCCATTCTTGTATACTATAAAGATCCACCTTCATTAGGACTTCAACTGCCAAATGAACAAAATTTATTTTGTTGCTTTCTAATGTCCATTTTTTAATCTCTCACTCAAAACACTCACACTTAACAATAATGGCTCTCCAAAGGGAAATTAAGAAAAGCCGATAGAGAGCTCTACTGCAATAAAACCGCAGGCATTTCAGCAGGTATTATTTTCTTCGGGCTCACCTGTGAATGCATTCATGAAAGTGGACAGCGACCTGTTCAACATTTTAAAGAACGGATCTCTGCAAGGATACTTCTGAGAACCGCATAGCACAGTGTGCTCGAGGATGTGCGGGACGCCAGTGCTGTCCATTGGAGTGGTTCGGAATTGTATACTGCGAGAGAGGGAGCACAGACAGGAAAGCAGTTATTTGTGGTGAGAAGTCCACCCACCTCCTGCCCGCAGCTGAGAACTATGGGAACATCATCACTGTCTAGTAACTAACACGGCACACAGCAGAATGCAGAGCTGTTGAGTTCTTAACACTCTTGAGTGCTCATCCACCTCTTCTAGAGGGTGTACAACCTCTGCACTTCTACTTCTGGAGGTGGTACAGAAGTTTTCAGCACAAAACTAAACTTTTTTTTTTTTTTTTTAGCCAAAAGGCTCAGAAAAAACTTCATGGAAGGTTATGATAAAAAGAACTGGTTTACATCTTTCATCTATAAGGCAATTTATCAACAAGTCCAGTTTTCAGCTCATTGATACAGAAGAGATGATAAAAAATTTAAAGTAGTTTAGTGGAGAGCCACAAAGACTGTCAGGGCCTGGAGCGCATGTTCTGTGAAAAGAGGCTGAGGAAAACGGGCTTCTTTAGCCTGGAGAAGGCAAGGCATCAAGGGGATTCAATAGCTGCCTTCCAATACCTACAAGGAGGTTATGATGAAAACAAGTTCTTTGCATAGATATGCACGATGGAAGGACAAGAGACAATGTTCCTGCACTGAAGCAAGGGAGGTTTCAACTTGACATTAAAGGGAAAAAAACAAAAACAAAACAAAAAAACCACCACACAATACGGACAATCAAACACTGGGAACATGTTGCCCAGAGAGGTTATAGAATCTCTGTCTTCGGAATTTTTCAGCTGGATAAATGCCTGAGGAACCTCATCTGAATGAAGTACTGATCCTGTTTGGAGCAGCAGATTGAACAACAGGGCTCACAACATCTGTTCTAACCAGAACAACTCTGAAGAAGTACTATTGTCTTTGCTATCACAGGAAAATCCAGTTAATAAACTGGATTACAATTTCTAAACCTCAAGTTGATGCTGAAATGGAATGTGCTATACATATATTAATGTTTTACCTGAATAGGTTGTTGGAGTCCTCTCGAGCCACGTGTAAGTATCTGGCTCCTGTATTGTCATGACTAAGCTTCACTGCAGTCAGGAAGAGCTCAGGAACAGCTGTCACCTGCATTGAAAGAAAATGTCACTGTATAACACCGTGACTGCAACTAGGTCAAATAAATCATGGATGATATAGCAACAGTCAGTTTGTTGATCCTGTATATAGTACTGCTGTATCAGTATTAAATTAATTATTTGTTCCTATAAACCATAGAAGCATAGTGGTGAAAAAAAAAAGTATGCAAACAGAAAATAAAGTTTTTTTAAAAAAAATCAACTAAAATACACTACAGCCAAAGAACAATACTCTTCTGGTATAGATATTAAGACCACAACAATTTAATCAGAAATACAAAGAAAAGGCATATATTCAAATGCGAGTGGTTAGGGCAGCAAAAGAAAAATCGAAGAACCCAGTTTTAACACTAGCAATTACTTTTTGCAAATCACCTTTACTCTTTGCTTCTGCTTTTTTTCTTTAAAAATAACAAGAAATTCCATCTATTATTCATATATCATTACTTGGGTGTCTTTCACAAAACATCACACAGCGAAGTTCTGTCAGCACTTTCAGATAACCACGCCAAGTGCTCAGTATCTGCAGCAGACACACAGGCTCCCGGGGTTTACTCTGTTTACGCTATTTACTCTAGAAGCGTCAGCTCCCTATAGGAACATGCGTTAATGTTACCTAAAAAATCTGGTTGAAGAGGGAAAACGACAAGTAACTGCTGTATCATTTTTTACCTGACCACCCAAAGCACCTATGCAAATGTTTAGTGTGCAGACTCCTGGCCTCGCACCTTCCAAGCAAGAGAATATTCACCCACACCAAGGCAGAGGGCCCATACGCGGCGGGCGATGCTTACCTGCTTCACAGTGAACCCATGGATTCGCTCGCCTACCCTGTACTGCAGCGCTCTTTCG
>KL261554.1:10931-27577 GCA_000699545.1 Podiceps cristatus | reverse complement strand
AGGAGGAGCAGGTTCGGCTGAACGGCGTGGAGGGCGTGTAACTTGTGGGCTCTTTCTCTCTCAGAGCGGCAGTTCGCCAGTGACTCGCTGTTGCCGTCTGTTCCTCTGTCAGCTCATTGAAAGTATTGAAAGCTGGTGTATCAATAAACAGAATAATGCTCTAAGATCTCTCTGTTGTAAATGCATTTTCTGCATCACACCTGTTTCCTACTGATGACTCGTACCTAGGGAGACACTGGCTGTTTTGGGGCTGAGAATTTGGCCTGGTATTCAGTGACTGGACATTGGCTTCAGAGACTTACTTGGTTCCAAACAGACTGTGCAGAAGATCATGGTAATTCTTGAACAAACAACTATTTATAATTTGGCTGAAAGGTTTTTTTTTTCACCAATGGTCTGTGATGGGACTGTGCTGTACTTAGCTTAGAACATCTAACTTGTTTACTGTCTCAATGCAGATGCTTATGCTACTTTGTATGTCACCAACTCAATAAATCTATTTTTTGATGATGCCATACAACTGGCTTCATTTTTTTAAGGCAAACCAAAAAAAAAAAAACCCACATTGCAAGTGAGCAAGCAACTAGTGAACACTCAACAGATATGATTCTGATGATGCAGAGTGCTTCAGACGTGCAAGCATAGTTGGCTTACATTTTTTAGTGGCTGGTTTTTTTTCTTTCTGGTAGCAGTTCTTTCCATAGCTCTTGCCAGTAAGCTTATTTGAAAACAGTATGGAATTTGATCTTACTAGGATAAGGATTTTGCTGGCAAGGTGTTGAGATAGCTTTGTTTGTGGTAAACAGCAGAGTTCCAAGACAGTTACATAAAGTTATCTCATCCTGTGCCGCTATGTGAACAAGTAAAATGTCATACCATCAGTCCCTGTTTAATCTTATATATATAAGCAAAGGTGAGTGGCTTTCTAAGATTTTTAAAAGAGTAAGCTTGCTAGGGGAAAAGGGAAATAAGAATGGAGAGCTAATAGCCAAGATAATAACCATAATCTTGACAGGTTAATTATAAATCACACTTGTTATTGTATGGTTTCATGTGGTTGAAGAGCCTTACAAATCGTCAATGTAGTGTAGTGATCACTGAATTTCGGTTTTAATACTAAGTTCCACATTGTCAGCGTATCTCATGTTTGGTTTTGAATTTTAAATTTGCATAAGGGTTGTAGTGTGATGTGCAGGTAGCTTATAATACAAAACTGTTAGGTTTGTCAGACTGCCAAGGGAACAAATAAGGTAGCCAGAGTTCTTGGCATAACTGTCTAGACGTGCCATGACAGTTAGGCCTATTAAGGGGGGGGGTGTGTGTGTGATAGGAACAAGTGACTTGCCCTCATTACTTTTTTCCTTTTGAGTTGGTCTCTTCACCTTCTTTACACTTGCAAGTTTCATGTCATAATCTTCAATTTGCCTTTTTTCTCCTGCCACCCAGTTTCCCTCTTTTTCCTCCCTGCCCTCAGCGAGAACGTGTTTTAGTCCCACCATCTGTGACCTCTCCTGCTCGTCGTCACTTCAGTGACTGACTTTCACATCTGAACTCATTGCTCATGCTAAGTAAGGGGAGTTCTGTTACACACCTGTTCCCATTTGACATCGAGTCTGTGTGTCCCCGTTAAACCGCCAATGTAATGACTATTTGTAAAGTGTGAAGGTACTCTTGTCTGTGTCTTTTTCATGCTCTCAGCTGTCTTCTGTAATCCAGAGCATGAAAGTGAACAATCTTCCTGGGATTTTCCTCTACTCTCTTTAGTGATTTAAGGATTTTCCTCTATCCTTAAGATTTCTACAGGTTCTTAATCTCACTTTCCCCTCTGCCATTTTCTTTGTGACATGGTACAGATCTGATTAATTTAAGAACAATATCAGGTAAAAATCACATTGCTTCTTTTTTACATTTTTTATCTGCACATCATTCCTGAAACAGAGCCAAAACTTTTATCTTCTTAGTTCACACCTCTTTGTAAGATGTTATTCTGTGGCTTCGCTGCAAGGCCCTCTTAGAAAATGAAGAAAAGTAGTTGAACATGTAAAAAAAAAATAGTTTCTAGCTGCTGTAGTAGAAAACAGAGGCAAAAAAAATGGAGGATTAGAAGTTTAGACAAGTATCATCCATCCAGCTGTCTTTTTCTTGTTGGGCAATGATGGCAGCTTCTGCAGCCCACTCACTGAGCCTTGAATGTACACATCTGCGCTTTTTTTGCTTGCTTGCTTCAGACATGAGACAAACTTTTTGTAAGCATTTGCAAAACAAGGTTATTCAGGCTCTTTTCTCACCACCTGTAAACAACTTGACACTGGTTACTGAGCTGACATCTTGATCATTGATGCTGAGCAGTGCTGTCTTGTTATCTTCTTGTTTTCTTGTTTTTGTTAAGGAAGATACTTCTCACAGATGTGGCTGTTTTGTGTTTTGGTTGGGTTTTTTTTGAAACTCGGCTTTATACAAATTCTGCAAATACGCAGCTCAACTTCTGTCCTTTCCTACACCTATTGTTTGTCACAGTGACTATGCCTGTGCTGACAAATTTCAACTAAATCTAATAAAGTGATTTTATAGATACTGCCTTAGTATGTTTTGACTTACCATAGTGTTTAAATCATGGTCATCTCAAAGCTTTTGACTGTGCTAAGTATGCATTTTACTGTTAACGTTTTCTCATCGCTTTCCAGCTCATAGCTACTATAAAATACCTCTGTGTTTCCATGGCATCCTATTGTTGGCCGCCAACAGTAAAGAACAAGGGAACCATACCTGAACTTGTTTGTAATGCTTGAGAGTAGACACCAAGCCTTAGCTGAGGCACCATATAATCCTTCCAGTGACCAGAGTAAATTCAAAGAAGTATGTAGAAATTTTTGTTCATTTAAGATGGGGGGGCCATCTCCTTTCCTGTCAATGCACACTTTGTCCTTCTGAAGAAATTAATCTTCTGTTCTTCCGTTCATCTTGTATATGAGAAGCTAGTGCTTATCTTGCTTCAGAACAAAGTGGCAGTATCTGTTGGACTGGATACTTCTGAGGAAGAGAGAGATGGTGGAAGCTTCGAGAACTCTCTCTCATTGAGTTGCCATGTCCTCGGGCTGGAAGAGCATAAATGAAATGGTGGAAGTGATTACCTCTCCTGTGTCATCTGATGCAGGGGAATATTAAGAGATAAGCATATTATCATGTCAGTATTTGACTTGGAGGTGCTGGGTTTGACTGTGAGTTAAAGCACATGATGGATCAGTGGTGTGTGTGGCAACTGTACATCTTCTGGCTAAAGGCCTTGAGCGTCTTGCTTCTTCGGATCCTTTTGCTGTTGCCAGTGTATGGTTCTTTCCATCCTGGTTTTGTTAGTAGTCACTGGAATCACATGCAAAACCCCATGGAGTCTCTTTCTTGAAATCTTGGCCAGGCCTCTTTCCACTTCTTTACTTTCAGTTTTCCCACCAGGGCCATGATGTTGGATCCTGAAAACCTTCAAGACATAAGGCCAGGAAGTAACAGGAGAAGCAAGACGTAATTGCCAGTGTGGGTCAAAATGCTGTGCTCTAGTCAGCATGGGATGTGATGAGTATCTCCTACTAGCTGATATGCCCTTGATTCAGTATGAAATTTTTCATAATATTAATGTTAAACTCTTTCTTCCTGTGGTATTTTATGTGGAGTCTTCCATTGAGGGGTTAATAGTAACTCTTTAGAGCTGCAGCCCTTTTTCTGGTGTACCATGCTCCCGAGATCACCATTCAATACATATGACTTTAACAGCTACACACTGCAGTAAATAACCAGTGAGGTTCATTCTGCAACCCGAAATGCTACTGCTTCAGAAGCCTCATTTCTCCTTCACAAGTTCTGCCGTTACTCAAATGGAGATTTTCCTTAACGTCTGAAGAAAGAGAGTGCTGTGGGTTTTTTTTTTTTCTTTTCATTCAAAAATTTCCCAAATCAACTTTTTATTGCCTCTTTGAAAGCTAAACATGTTAAACAGAGTATAGTCTGCATTACATGCAATTAAAAAAAAGCACTCTTTGCATAAAAATATTTCAGGCAGAAAAGGTAAGCTGTCTTGGAAGTGAAGGGTAATGGCAGTGCTGGCACTTTCAGATGAGATTCCTTCTAGTGAACACTGTTGAGGATCAAATAATGAGTCTGAAGGCCAAACTGAGTATTCTGAGTATAGCAGGTTTTAGGGTGAAGGGATAAAGAAATGGAAATAATCTTATTGCCAAGAAGCTGAGTATGTCAGATTGAGGCTAAAGCTATTCGAGATAGAGGCATTTTCCTATGGTCTCACATTAGTTGACTTTTCTTCCCCTTTGCTCTCCTACTTCTATTTTAGTATAACTATTTTTAAAAGGCTAATTAATATGGAGTCCTGACGAAATGAAGCAGAAGTAAAAGTACTTTTTACTGATTGGGATTAAGTCAAATATGATCATTACCCTGCCAATCCTTCTCTTACTCTTTTTTTTTTTTTTTTTTTTTCCTTTTAACATATCCTTAGCATGTAAATGAAGGTGCAGGTTGGAGGGCAGAGCTGCTGTAACTATTTTGCCAGCTCTTAAGAGTTTCAACAACTTCAGAACTGCTTAGATTTATTAGATCCACAGTTGCGGGAGGTCTGCCTTTATTAGTTTCTTTAAAGGACCTTTTTAAAAAAGTCTACAGCTGTGAATTGAAACATCTCTTTAGCACATGCTGTAGGTACAGGCTGCTACATTCACTGTTTTGTATGATAACATCAATTGACTTAATTGAAGCCAAGATCTGGTTCAGTGTGTCTAGTCAGCAGTGCAAAGCTGTGTATCAGATGCTGGTTTTCTGTTAGATTAATTGGAATTTTTGCTTAAAAACTTGATTGAAGATAAAATCTTAAATATAAAATTACTAGTGGCTAAGCCTCAAGCCTGCGTAGGATGGTTTGATTAACCTTGGTTTCTTAGTGAGCAGTTAGTCAGTGAATCCCTGAAGTGAGGCTCTTCTAAGAAGCAGAAAGAAGGCATACAGAAATAGAAATGAACTTATTTCCCCAAGTCCTCCTGAAGTTCACTGAAAATGCTGGTAATCTTGGATCTTGCTAACGAGTTCTCTCTTTTATACCCTCTGATTTGCATGATGTGGTAGAGGAGTTTGTAATTTTTACATATAATACAGATTATGCAGTCATATCAAGAAACTCCTGTTAAAAGGGATTTGTAGATTGACCCTTAGGGAAAATTATCAAATCTAGCAAGAAAAATTGCAGCCTAATTATAGTACCAGAACTTTGCCAAGTTTTCCATCTTTTCAGATCATCTTTGGAAGGACAAGGTGAGTAAGGTTATTTAAATTAATGCATATTTAAACATATGTTTTGACTGGCAAATCTCACCCGAGGCCTGGCAAAAGGATTTGAATTGTGGAACATCTCCATGTTGCACTTAAATCAGTGTTTGTGGCCTTTCGCATTCAGCCTTAGCAGCCACTGAGGGGGTTTAAGCCCCCTGGAAGTACAGATGAATATGTGCTTACATTATTAGCTACTGCTTGACCAAAAGTCTGAAACGTTGCTGGTACCTTACCTAGCAGCATCAGTGTGAAATACTTAGTACAAATGCTTCTGCCTCATGTTTGGATCGTCACAGCAGTTACAGGGATACTTCACTCGAGACTGATTAGACTGCCCATGTACAGTGAGACTTTTGCCAGCCCTTATTTCAAATAATATATATTATCATTTCATGATATTTCTTTACTGATTGTTTCAAGGGGAGAGGAAGCATTTTGGTTTTGTAGTTGCTTTTTAAAGTCTGATTGCTGACCATTTGTCATGAAAAGAAAACTAAACCTCTTCTGCACCGTGCTCTACAGTTTAAGTGAAATATAACAGCTTTTAGCAAAGAGATTACAAACTTTCTTGATTAAATGAGCACAGCAGCAGGGTTTTCATAGAATAGCTTGGGCTGGAAAGGACCTCAAAGATCATCTGATTCAACCTTTCATGGGCAAGGAAGCCTGGATGAGACTATTGAGCACCCTGTCCTAACACATCTTGGAAACTGCCCATGATGGGGGCTCCACCACATCCCTGGGGAGGTTGTTCTAGTGATTGGTTGTCCTTACTGTAAAGAAAATCTTTCTTATATCAAGATGAAACCTCTCCTGGTGCAACTTGTACCTGTTCACCTGTGTCTTCTCCATGTGGCTCTTTGTCAAGGGAAAGCCTCAGTCCTTTTTGTAGCTGCCCTTTAAGTACTGGAATACTGTGATGAGGTGTGTCCCCCAGACTTCCCTTCTCCAGGGAGAAAAGTCCTAACTCCTTCAGTCTATCCTCATAAGGCAGGTTCATCGTAAGGTTTGATCATCATCATTTTGTGTAGATGACGGCTAACAATAATTAAAAAGTACCTTTTGTGTGTGTGCAGGAAAACCTTGAAATGCACAATAGTAAATATAGAGCAGAGGTGATTGCCAGCAAGTGCATTTCTACTCTCCAGTACTTCCCCCCACTCCTCCCTGAGAGTAAAAATAAAAAATAAATAAATAAATAAATAAATGAGTTTTTTAAAGGTTACAAGATCCTTTGCCTGTTCCCTGCTTTCAAGCTCAAAGCCTAGTAAACTTTACACAGTGGACATGTTTATTTCCTACCTGTTTCATTTCTGTCTGTGTTCTGGAAGAGAGGCTGGATACTGGAACCTGGAGTAAATGAGGATGAAGTTACAGGAGTAAAAAGACAGAAAATCTGAGCTGTTGAAAAGCAATTGGAATTTAATTAAGTTGAGTGCAATTTCTCTCTTGGATTTTCACCTGCATTTCTAACCATAGAAATTGGGCATCTTATATGTAAGCAGTTCTCAGATTACTGTTTGTAAAGGTGAAGAGCTCTGAACAGAAAATTATGGGCAATCTCATAATAAAAGGGGAACTTTCTTGTTATGAAGGCAGAATTGTAGCCTTTGTTTTCCAGCCCTCCCTCTCATAAGTGGGGCTGCTAGTTATAAGCATTTACCTATGGTGGATTACTTTTTGCCTTCATGCCAGTTGTTTGTTGATTTTTGGCTTCAACCACCCACTTATCCTTACTGGTATGGAATGGGAGCTGGTATCTAGTAGGGTAACTGGAGTCTGAGATGGCATCTGTGTATCATTCAGTTTCTTAATTTGAGAAGTCTGTAGCTATTTGGATAGCAATGCTAAGGCCACCTCAGATCAGAGTATCTGTCCTCTACACAGTCTGTAATCTTCTGTATAGATATTTTTAAATTGCTACTGAAACACAGGTAACAGGCAGTGCTTGAAACTTTAGCATGGTTTTTGTGAGAGCAAACTTTCTGTACTGGAGATATATAGGAATGCGATCATTTAAAAGCTGTGATGTCTCAGAAGTAGCTTAACCAAATAGTGCTCTAAAATAACTGCAAAAACTAGCTTTTTGTAGGCTTGTCAGAAACCTATTACATTATTTACAGTGCTGAAGAAACTGTTAATTACCACTGTTAAAAGCAACTAAAGAAGGAAGCAAGCGAAACTTTAATTTGAACTCTGTAAGACTTTCATATGTCTGGTTTTCTTGTTAGGAAAGTCTGGATGTATTTGGTCACTCAGGTTGTTCTGCTTTGCTGTCCTGTGGCCTTGTGGGTACTGTAGTTGTTTTCAGGCACATTTTTGAAATACCATCCTTGTCATTGGATAACTTCAGTTAATGCCAAAAGGGAATCATAGTACTAAGATTTTTAAACCTGTGAATCTTGGTCTTTTCAGCCACTTACCAAAACTAACTTTTTTTGTGGCAGACAGGGTAAGTTCAAGGACTGGAGAAGGATTGGAGAGAACTGTATAGAAGTGAGTGCTACAGAGTTTGAGGAAGAGATTGAAATACTTGTTCTGAAATATATGGCTGTAATAAAAGTCAAGGGGGAGATTAATATTTAAAATAATGATATTTCCTTAATGTATAAGATAAAGCATTCCTACACATCCGTACTTTGCAGTTAAGAACGTGACTGTGAGGAGCTCTTCCTTTATCAGCTGAATGGCCACAAACCAGATCTAACTGGGAAACCTTCTGTGCCTACAGTCATCATAGTAGTACTGATGATGAAGTAGTAAGCCCTACCCTGAGGGAAAGTTGCTTTCTGAGCTTGACTTTACTCTGTACCATGATGTACAGAGCCATGTGAGTATACAGATGGCCTTGGTATCCCTAGAGCCAAGTATGCTTTTATTTTGAATCTCTAGTAAGGTGTTGCTGTGCTAGTAGTAAAACCTAGGATGACAGGCAATGTGCTTTTATGCACCCATTGAAACAGTTGCATTGTAATCCACATGGTATTGCTATTCGTTTTCCTGTAGTAGATAGGTGTCTGATTAGGATACTTAGTTCAGTAGTTGTTGAATTCACAGCTATGTAGTGGCTTCTAACATTGCTAAGGATTGTGCCTGCAACATGTCTAGACTCTATTTTTGTAACGTAACCAGTATTGAAGGATGTGGATTGGAGAAAGATTTTAACTATTGAAGTCATCTTCCTTCTTTTTCACAGCTTTTAACATGCTTCCTCTTTGTCATCAGTTGTTTACATCTTAGGTATCAATGGATGTCTTTCCATGTCTGTGTCTCTAGTGAGAGCTGGCTTGTGTCCAAAGTGACCAGTGTGACCAGTGGGTCCGGTAGGTACATCCTGAGATGTTCTCTTCAACAAGTTCAGCCACATACCTGAGCAGTTTGTAAGCGTCAGGAGATGCTTGACTGTGTGAGGGAAGTGTTCATGACAACCAATTGGAAGGAACTCTTGTCTGGAGGGTGACCAAAATAAGTAACCGAAATACATCCAGAGGGTCTGTAAGCTACCTTGTGTTACAGCTTTGAAAGGTATAAAGAACACAGCTCAAGTTTTTTCTAATCTAGAAGCATATTTGGATGGTCAGTTATTTCAGAAATAGCCTATGCTGTGTTTTAGCACTGAATCCCTCTGCCTGCCTACCTGTGGATGAGTGTGTGCAATAAAATGTGTCTAAGGATTCCACCCTCAAAGTTGTACCAAAGGAGAATGCCCTCCTTCCGTAAGAAGAGGTAAGGACAGTACTCTATAGAGTATATATAAGACAGGTGTTGAAGTTAGCTGCTCTGTTTTGTCAGAGATGCAACCTCTCTCAGAGCTTCCATAAACATGGAGAAGAGCAAGTCTGGCACAGCTATGCAACCCTGTTCTCAGATGTCTAATCCTTCTCCTCCCTCCACACCAGCCTGGCATTTCTTCAGACTTATATTTTGCCAAGTGAATAGTACGGCACATTTGTTAATTAACAGGAAACACAAACTAGCTAAGCTGCTAGGAGAAGTTATCTGCGTGTTTCATTTGCTGTGCTTTAGAATAAACTCCTCGCAATACTGTATGGCCCTGCTGGGTGCAGTGCCAGGGGAAGTGAAAGCATTTAGTGCCTGTAAAGCAATGCTAAATTGCTATTTAACTATTGGGAGTTTCAGATTTTCTAAACACTTTACGGGCTTAATTTGTAATTTTGTTCACTGTTGTTAGATACCAGCTGTGTTCACAGGTAAAACACTTCCAGAAGGGGAGTCATTTTACTGCATTGCTGCTTTGGCCATGAAACCGACCTCTCTCTAGATACAGAAGGAAGCACGCATCCAAGATATAATTCTTGTATTCTTAATGTAACAAATGTGTTGGTGTTTCCAAGCTACCACATTTTTATACCAAGGCAGAAACAAAGGTAGAACAGCTCCGTTGCTTTACATTATTCTGAGTATTACTTTCTTCTGTCTTTCTACAGAATTTCCACTGATTGAAAAAAATGTTTTACTTGACATTGTTGCACTGCTTTTTGTAACTCAGGTATGTGTTATGAGACATTGCAAACATTGGACATGACTCTCTTAATACTGTTTGCTGAAAAGATTTTTTAATTTACGAAGATTCAGATTCTGACCTTGACCCCTCCAATACTTGTAAATGACTAGGAAGAACAGTCCAGTCAATGAGAAGGAAACTGTGAAGCCTTTCTGTGTAAGCAGAAGTAGGATCTGCATTGGTTCGCCACCTCTTTAGAAAAATAGTGACCATTTAGCATCCTTCCTGGGATGAGACTAACACATAAGTTTGGAAGGGTGCCTGGAACTCGCAACCCTGAATTTGTTCTCCAAGTTTGGCTGCTAATATAGACCATTTTCTTTGTTGGGCAAAGCCAAAAATGTATGTTTAGAACAAAGTACGTGATGATAAAACAGTTGCAATGTAATGTTTTTATATCGTTTGGTACCAAAGAATCCTTTCCATGGGCCGGAAGGTTTTCTGACTAACAGAATTTGGATGGGTCTACACAAAATCGTGACAACTTTGAGAAATCATTCAAGGAGACATTGTAAACTCCAACTTTAGACTATTGTTCTAGTCTTCTTAAAAATATATAGTCAGCAGGACAAGGGGGAATGGATTAAAGCTGAAGGAGGGAAGGTTTAAGCTGGATATTAGGGGGAAGTTTTTTACGGAGAGAGTGGTGAGGTGCTGGAACAGGCTGCCCAGAGAGGTGGGGGATGCCCCATGCCTGAAGGTGTTCAAGGTCAGGTTGGATGGGGCCCTGGGCAATCTTGTGTGTGGGGCTTGTGGGCCCTGCCTGTGGCAGGGGGGGTTGGAACTCTATGATCCTTGGGGTCCCTTCCAACCCAGACCTTTCTATGAATCTATGATTCTATGATAATACGTATGAACGTGAAGTCAGAGCAATAATTTTCAGAGGATCTTTCCTGGGCTGTGACTGCAAGTGCATTTTGCCTCCACAGGGCCACTTCAACCACTGTAACCATTAATGGACTATCCATATGTCATGGGAGAATTGTGCCATACACTGAAATATTTGTCTCAAGTGGTGGCCTGTGGCAGGTTCCTACTATTACAGGGTTTGTAGGAGAAAACTGTAAGTCCTGAAACAGTAGAGGATAAAGCCTCTTAGCAAGAGAAGAGCAGTGCTACTAGCATGCAAAAGCAACGGTAATTTTCTTCAACTTCAAATGCCCATGGAATTTACATACTCCCTTGTTAGCGCCTAGCACTAGTTGCTGTGACTGGGGCAATGGAGTGGAGTCACAGTTGCCATTTTCCTCATAGGCAGATGAAGTAGCTTACAGTCACCATCAATTCGTGTAATACAGCTGGTTATGCATTCACCAGTGCAGAGCAGCAGTCCTCTCATTTCAGAGGAAAAAGAAATGCAACCCAAACAGCAATATGATGTTTAAGCTTTTGTCATTTCTCTCCTAATTCTTATTAATTTGTACTCTGTTGAAGTTTAATAACAAAATTACTTCAGAGGAGCCCTAACCAGCCCTTTTCAAATACACCGTACTTCTCTAGTCCACCTCTGTTGTGTCCCAGATTTCTTTGTGTAGTTCTCTTACTTCCCAGGTCACTCGTCATTGTTGGCAAAGGCCATATTTGGCTTTTCCTAGCCATCTGGTGCAAGTTTTTCACCTTATTTCTGCTCCCCAACTAGCGTGGTAGCTAGTATTTCCTCAGTAGAAGGAGAAATGGAAACGTCACCAATGACCTTGATTCCTTCTCACTCCACTTATACCTCTGGTAACTGCATTGGTAGTTATGATTAATATTCTTTGCTGAACTAGAATCAAGCCACACTGGCCAGGTAGTCTGCTACGTAGAAATCTTTGCTAAGAGCAGGTCTAGGTATAACAAGACCAGTTTGACACAAGCTAGAGCGGTGTAGGACAAGCTGAGGTCTGCACCACGTGGTGTGGGTGTGGGTGATGGTTATTGGTCAAGGAGGGATCAAATAATATGGAACAACTGGTATCTAGAGTGCCTGTTTTCTGCCCTGAGGTTTATAGTTCATGACTGATACTGCTGCTACCTTCTCATGAGATGACTGGCTAGAAGCATAGGATTTCCGTTTGTTTAATTTTTCATACATGATTTCACTTTATTGCCTTGATAATCACACCTTGTGACCGCCAGAAGATATTACTGCTGTGTATTCTGTAGAAAAACAAAAAACAAAGCTCAAAAGCTGCAGCTAGTATAGCCTAGAGCAGCCTGCTTGGCTACTTGGGTTGGCCAAATTCAGCATTTCAGCTTGCTAAAATAGTTCTAGCTTCTTGTTTGCTTCTTGCTTTCTAACCTGGAGATTCCAGATGCAAGTTGGCTGCTAGCCATTTGATACCTTCTTAGTGGGTGAGAAAGAGATGAAGTAGTTAACTATTTATGGATATCTGGAAGTTTGGAAGGGTATTTTTGGTTGAAAGACTCAAAATAGGCAACTTTGCCTCATTTTATCTGAAAGTTCTCAAATTTGCTAGGATATTCAGATGGACACAAAGCCTGTTTATGACCCATATTTTAGCGGATGGTGATTATACCAATAGGGAGACTTAGGTGAAGTTTTTTCATTTAAAAGAACTAATAAGGCTGAATCTGAAAGACAGTGCACAGATTAAACTTAAGGAGAAAAATCCACACCTTATTTGATAAGATACTGACTCATTTTTGTTCAATAAGTTTGAAAAGCTTTAGGACTGAAACATGATGTTGATAACTTTTTCATATGGACAAAAAAATAGTGATCAGCATATCACTGTCTAACTATTAAAGCAGTTCTAAGAGGACATATGATCATTTATAATTACAAGGCTATTCTTTTTTATTCTTATTCAGATAAACCTTCGATAAACAGGACGGGAGTTTGCTGGTAGTAAAGATTTGGTTGTTAGATTTGAAATATGCTTTTAACAGGACCTACCCAATCTCCAGGGCCACCAAATTATTACAAACAGAATCCCACTTTGAATATTGGGGAGATTAAGGCAAATATTTGATTTTTTAAAAATCTTGTATGTCTCTCTAGTGATATTGTGAAAGCAGACTTGAATTTCAAGGAAGTTCAAATTTGTCTCCAGTAGTAATATTGTCGTGTCTCAGTTCTGACTTAAGGAAACAAATTGGGAGGTTATGCTGATTTTTTGTTTTTTTCCCTTGTAAAAAGAATAATGAGGTGAGGATCAGTAAAAGCAATATTTTCAAACTTTGGGTATAGCTGTAAGGAAAACCTGTGATCTCCTCTCACTTTCATTTTAGTTCTTTGCTTTTGAGCATACTTACACAGTACCAGTATTAAAACTAACAAATTTTAAAGGGATGAGCAGGTCTGGAGTGCTCATTAACCAAACCTAATTCACAAATTAACAGGTATTTTATCTGTTTTTTTGTACTGTATTTTTAAGAGCATGTTTTGGTCAAGACCAAATTGCATAAATAAGGCAGAGAGTGAAATCCAATGAAAAGAAAATCTAGATATGCTTTTGAGCCCTAGTGCTGTGTTATGTTGGTGGGGAAGACGCATACAGTCCTGTGATGTGGCTGGTGTCCAGGACACGTTCCAATGATGCTGTGATCATCTGTCTGCTGTAACACTTCCTGACACCCACAGCCGATTGTTACTGCTGCTTATTGACCTGAATGTTTGCAGCGGTATTATCTTGTCTGTCAACATATGTGGGTCCCTCATATGGATTTTTCGGGAGGTTTTCACCTCTGTCGTAGATACATTTCCAAGGTCAGATGCTGCCTTTATGACAGTGGTACTGGATATTTGGAAAAATTCAGTAAAAATTTCCTATAGTATTAGAAGCTTTTCTCTTTCCTCAGACCTCTACATTTCCTCACTGCTCCCGTTCATGTTCATGCAACAAAGCTTTAAAGTAATCAGGGCTTTCCTTTTATATTCATTCATCCTTCTGTGTCTGGCTGTTTCTCTCTCTGAATTCCGTGGTGCTTCCTTATTTAAAGAGCTGATTTAACATTTATTTTATTTGGGCAGAAGGTGATGAAATAGGGACTTGGCTGACTTTCTTTTCGTCCCCTGCTACTTGCTCTTTGTTTTATAGCATGTTAGCATCGTTTCTTCTTTTTCACAGTAAAATAAAAAGATGGCCAAAACCCTAAAACAAACAAACAAAGAAAGATCCCCCCCTACCCCCGAGAATTCTGTATTACACTTAAGCATACAAGATACTTCAAACAGTATAATGTTGAAGGAAAAAAAAAGAAATTACCCTACTGAGTAAATGATTCATCCAAATCATTGAGATTTTACTAGGTATTAATGTAAATGGTGGGCTGCCCACAGATACTACACAGAAAAGGATTGTGCAAATTTCAGAGAGGTGGAAAAGGGCCTTTAGATCCACTTTTTTATTACAGAGATAATGTAAGTAAACAATGCACAACTTCGTGGTATGTATTTTCCTGTCCAATGTGAGTAGGATCAATTAGTATGTGTAAAATTAACATACTAAAATAGGGTGTTATAAGAGAAATGTAAATCACCAATACTGTAATTTCCTATACCTGTTGATAGCCATGCTAGCATTATATTTTGTTCATATATTTGCAAGAAATATCCTTGAAACATGTTCATTAAATTATTAACACTCAACTGCTTACTGAGCTAACTTCCTCCCTCATCAAGTTGCTGTCTCCTGATTATTCCGGTGATGGCTCAGATCTGACCTACCCACTTCCCTACTTTAGCTAATGGGTGTTTGGTAAACTTGGCTTACAGAAAGATGATCCTCTTCTGGCTGATGTCGAATCACACTGTCTCTCTTTCTCCTTGCTCGTTAAAATAACTTGTTCACAAAGCTATGCTATGTTGCTGCCAAATTTTACAGAAGGACCTGTAGAAATATTTATCATCAGCATTTGGTGAAGGATTGCACTTGAACTGCAGCAGGTTGAAACAAGCTCATGACTAGTCCAGAGCTTCTTTTTAAACTAGCAAGGTCAAGGGCGCAGACAGAAACTGAAGACTTAATGGCTGCTCACTTTCTGAACAGCTGGGACTTCAGTGATTGTAGTAAATGCTGTCTAAAAATCTGCTATGGGGGTTTTAGCAATTTTGGAGTCTTCAAGAGAAACACGAGTGTAAAAAACCTCTTTGGCAAAAGAAGGCAAAAAGTAAGCTATCAAGCCTGCTTCTGTAACCTGCCACAATGTTTTTATTGTGACCCATTACAGAAGTTCAGCTGAGAAGGGTCAGTGTAACTTGCTCAATTTGCAGAAATAAACTAGATCAGCAAACTGCAACTGCAAATCAATGATGGGTCACATAAATTGAGCTGTTGTATATATAGCTTTTGTACGTGATCCCTCGTCTGAAGATTACCACAAGCCTAAAAAAACATAAGAAATGGTAAGATGTTCCAGCAATATATTATAACTCAAGTCTGTGCTAAAAGAAACCAGATGCACAAAAAGCTGCTGATCTATGTATATCACTGTTGACTGAAATTTAGTTTGCCTAAATCAGTGTGAGGTAAATCACAGTCAGACACACATGGCATAATGATGAACACTGAAGCACCTACCTTGTCTCACTGACAGTTTCATCTCTGCCAGACTTTGGTCACCACCTCCGTTGTTTATGCATATGAAGAAATTGAAGAAATGAGCAAGTTCACATACAGTGTCAGGTTGATTGGATTAGCTTGAATTATTGTAGTGCCTGAATTAATCCAAGCTAGTTGACTGCGGTAGAGTGGATGAGAAGCATTCCCCCAAGCAGTTACAGTTCCACCTGTGCATAGATGATCCCTTCCATCTGAGGATATTAAACCTCTGTTCTTACACTCTGTCACATAAAAGCTCCCTGGCTTTTTGACAGGTTATGCTGAAGGTTGCATTCAAATTCAGAAGTCGAACTAGGCATTCTGCTTTTTCATTTTCATCCTGAAATACCATTGCCCAAAGTGTCTTAATTATATAAAGAAACCAATGCTAACATCCTGAATCAGTGGGACAGTTTTGAAATAGGCAAGAAGTTTAAAGTCATGCAAATGCATATGTAGTAATTAAAGTAGGATGGAGCTCATGCATAGCCTATTAATCATCTAGTGTGATTAAGGAGCAGACATTTGCTCCTTATCTGTCATTTTTAGTTTTATTTTAGACATGTTAAATTGAAGAAAAGCATTTCTTTTACTCACTAGTGTTGAGAAGTAATATCATTCTGAGATGGTTAACTTTCAAGTGGCATGCTTCATGTTTTATGGGGGTTGCTTAATAAATAAAGCCTGTGTGTGTGACCATAGCATCATAGAATCATAGAATGGTTTGGGTTGGAAGGGACCTTGAAGATCATCTAGTGCCAACCCCCTGTCATGGATGGGCATGGACACCTTTCCACTAGACCAGGTTGCTCAGAGCCCCATCCAGCCTGGCCTTGAACACTGCCAGGGATGGGGCATCCACAGCTTCCCTGGGCAACCTGTTCCAGTGCCTCACTACCCTCATTGTGAAGAATTTCTTCCTAATATGTAATCTAAATCTGCCCTCTATTTTAAGACTATTCCCCCTTGTCCTTTCACTACACACCCTTGTAAAAAGCCCCTCTCCGTCCTTCCTGGGGGCCCCTTCAGGAACTGAAACCTGCTAGAAGGTCACCTTGGAGCCTTCTCTTCTTCAGGCAGAGCAACCCCAACTCTCGCAGACTGTCGCTCACAGCAGAGGTGCTCCAGCCCTCGGATCATCTTTGTGCTCCTCCTCTGCACCCACTCCAACAGCTCCATGTCCTTCTTGTGCTGAGGGCTCCAGAGCTGGACACAGTATTCCAGGTGAGGTCTCACAAGAGCAGAGT
>JMFS01027766.1:0-19516 GCA_000699545.1 Podiceps cristatus | reverse complement strand
GGAGGACGGCAGAGATCGGCCGGGGGTGTGCGAGGGGAACAAAAGCGTTGGCCGGCCTTGCCAGGGAGCCTGCCGCTGAACTGGTACGCCAGTGGCGATGGGCAGCGTGAGATACGTACTCTCTTAGGGAAACAAGGCTGTAATTTATCTTTCTGGTGCAGTATTGGCGTCTGTTCATACGGCGATGGATCGAGGAGGAGGCTCATGGGAGTGCGACACGAATTCCTTTCAGCCCCCTAAATAGGAAAGCTGGTCTTGCTTGCTTTTTTTTTTTTTTTTTTTTTTTGTTACAGTTGACAGGATCTGATAGTCGTGGGAGACCTTTAAGGTTTAGTCTTTGATGGAAATGGTTAAAATTATCCATAGCATGTGTAGTTTTGTAAAGCTTGATTATCTCAATGCTTGCTTTCTTCTTGGTGTACCTGTGATCATCTTGTTTGCTCATATATGCAGATTCTGTTTTTAAATGGGAAAAGAGGAACAGCTTTGCAGTTTTTGTTAATGAGAGGAAGAAGAGGATTTATAATTTGTTTACCAGAGTATAGTGATACAGAATTAGTTGTCGTCTTGTTATCCTGTCATGGTCTTGGAAGTACCTGGAAAAATAATGTTACTGTTCTTTGCAGCTTTGTGAACATGAAGATGGAGGAGTATGAAGTATTCTGTAAGAGGCATCTTTCCAGAATCCAAGAAGAGGCAATAAAAAGAGAAACCTCTTTCACTGTTCAGCACAAAAATATCTCCCTCATTCAATTCCATGGAGTTCCTGTGCTTTCCCCTCTGGTAAAGTTGGTTGGTTTTTTTTTCCCCCTTTTTTGTTCTCTTTTCTTCCCTGGTGTGCTAACTGTGCTATTGGCACTAGCTTTGATGTCCACATGTAATGATTCTCCTGAAGATACAGCTCTGTTTGAGGTACTGTCTGGCCTGTTGCTTAGTATATTCTAAGCATTCCTAGCCTTAATTTTACAAAGTAAAGGGATAAAAAGTACATTTTTTTTTTTTTTTTTTTTACATTGACTACATTTGCTTTCATTGCTTGAAATTTGTTATCTTCACAAGGAGAGTAAAAATGTTTGTCGTGTTAAATAGATTAATGTTATTGTTGGGCTTAACAATGTAAAATCATACTGACCTTTCAAATATTGAATGTGTGAGTTTGTTTAAAAGTGTCAAAAAAAAGTGTAAATAGGAAATACTGAGATAATTAAAAAGCTTTTAAGTAAATTTCTTTTTCTTATGTATTTGTAGCTTCCTCTAATGTATTTCACAGGCTCATCAATTATGTTAAGTCATTCTATGCGTAATGCAAACAGAGCCAAACAGAAGACTGTTGGTCATTTGTGTAATAAAGCAGCTGACTTCCTTGTCTCAGTGGTGGGCAGTATGAACGGGGATACTCTAACAACAATCTCCAGAAATCATGATACGGATATACACTGGAGGCTAAATGATACATTGTAATGTTTTTCATTTACAAATGAATAGCTATTTTAAGGTTTCATAGAAGAAATGCATGGATTGATTTGAGACTATTTAATTTTGTAGAACTTTGTGAAACCAATTTTTGTAGATGTAGTTTTGTAGATCTGGTTAGGACTCTTTTCCAAACTACATGTTCTAAAGCAGTAAGATTTTCAGATTCTGGTTGTTGAAAGGATCCAGAAGACTGCTTGCATACATTTCTGTCTTCTCGTGAAATGCACCTCCAGTTCAAGAGGGCCAGTGTGAGCTAGTCCTTCGCAGAGCTCCGTAGTTTGAGTGTGGGTGGGAAGGTAGGTCACAGGGATCCGTGAGGAGCCCAAACCTCCCATCTCCATAGAGGATTGGGAAAGACCTGTCCTGCAGTCTGAGGCCTGTGTCATTTGAAGTTGGTACTGTAGCATGTAATGCTCATGCAAATTTTTTATAAATGACCTTTTACATTCATGCTTGTTTGCATTTGTGCCAAGAAGGCATTTTGTGTATCTTCCATAAAAAAAAAAAAGTATAATGGGTTAAAAAGAAGCTGGCATTTAAAATGTGTCCAAAGTCTGAACTTAGGTGATTGTTGTTCTTCTATTGTTTTGTTCTGTTGCTTTTCTTTCTAATTTATTTCTGAAATTCTGTATTGAAATTTGCATTTAGTAATACAAAGTTTCTTACACCCTGTTTTGCAGCTTAGCCTTGAAAAGAAAAAGGAAATACAGCAATATAAACAGAAAGCACTGGACCTAGAGACCTGGAGACAGAACTCCCGGAAAAGAGCTTTATTGAATCGTGTTCAGGAGATTCTAGAAAATGTCCAGGTAGTGTTAGTCCAAAGCCTTCTTACACCTTTACAAAAAACCTCTGCTTATAGACATTCTGAGAAAATGCTGGGGTCTAAGTATTCACCAATATAAACACAAAATTAATAGCAGTTAACTCTCCGGAATGTTTGCTAGTATCTCATGATATGAGACCTGATCTTTGATTATTTAATGACAATATCTACATTCATTGTAATGCATGAGAGTTGCTTTTCACTGCTTGTTTTGAATGATGCAAAAGACAAACCACACCAGATGACTGACTGTTGCTATTGTAACTGTGTTAGAAACAGCTAGATTGTAAAAACAAATGAACAAAACCCCAGTGTTAGAGCATCCGGCTTGCTTTATTTGCAAGCTTGTAGTTCTATCAGAAAATAATCTATATTCAACCTTACTATTACAGAATTAAAATTTCCTTCACAACGACTTGTAATTCTGTTGTGTGCTTTATAATTTTATTGCAACTATTTTCTTTGCTGCTTCAATGATTAACTTAGTAGAGATTTAAATTTAAAAGAATATTAAATACATCTAATCAAGTGGTATTATTTGTCTTTGAAACGGTTGTAATACAGTCCTCTTAACCTCTTGCTTAAGTACAGTTAATGCTGAATTTGTTGAGTTACTAAGGTAGTAAACCAAACTTATTGGTTCGCATTGTGTATGTAGCAACAGTCATCTGGCTTGGGGTTTGAAGAGCACACCAGGAACATATGTTCAATACAAAAATAAGTTAGCTTTTTGTTTTCGCAAAGTTCTGCCTTTGATAATTGAGTTGCAACACATAGGGTAACCTATAGGATAATTTTAGTGCGAAAATCCTTTTAAACAAATTCTGGCTAGAAGTACCACGTAATTCTCACTTAAATAAAATTGATTTTCCAAGGACTTGACAAATGAAAGCTCATATTTAATTATCTCTGGATTAGTAAAGAAATGAATAAATTATTAGGAATTTGTTCTTAGTCTTCTATAGGTTAGTCCATATTTCATGCTGAAATCTTTCAATTCCATTTATTTAATATAAACATGTTTTCATATTTTAAGAGGAGTCTTGCAAGATAATTTGAAGCGCTAAAATTATTTGAATATATCCACATCCCTTATGAAGAAAAGAGTATCTTTGCATTCAGATACTTGGTATCAGTAAAAAAGCTGAGTGGACCGTTATTCAAATTTATATTTTAATTCCAATAACCTCTTTCTCATTGCAAAGAGCTCTGTATGGTAAGTAATTTGTAGGCAATCGTTAACAGTCAAACTGAAGATTTTTTATTGGCTTTAAGGTGGTAGCATTCTCTTTTTTTTAATTCAGGTGAAGTTTGCAGGAATCTGAGGAAATTCCACTGAAAATCTGTGATTTTTTCATTTTTTATTTGCAGATCAGGAAAGGACCTAGCGTGAGTGACGTAAATGCACAGGAGGGTGAGAATACTTGGCCTGATTCAGATTCAAAAGCTTCGGCTGACTTCACAGCTCTATCAGATGTCAATTTGTCATGTTCTGCAAGGCATGGTCCCATGGAGCTGGAAAAGACACCAGAACTTCTGCCAGCAGATACTATTGAGCCGGTGGCATCAAATGCGAGAGGAGTAGTTAAAGTGGCAGAAGAAAATGTTTTTTCAAAGCAAAGTGAGAGTCACATCTCAGAAGGTGTACCTTGTCCAAGGGCTGCGTCTCCTGACAACATGCATAATAAGCTTGCATCCCATGCTTTGCAAAAGCAAGAGGGACTAGGAGTATCGCCGTTGGATGAGGAAGTCCAAGATCCATACGTAATGAGTCTTCAGAACCTGATGAAGCAATCTAGGGAGTACATAGAGAAAGAGCAAACCAAGCGTAGCTCAAAAAATAATTCAAAGAGGAGTATGAGTGAAAGTCATTCAGATAAAGAAAATGATGGCGTTAAAACAACTGACTCTGTGAAAGAAAGAGCAAAGCTTACAGGCAGAAGTTGCACTACTCCGACACTTGATAAACCCAGTCTTAATAAATCAAATACCCTTCTCCAAGGTGCATCTACTCAAACAAGTAACACAAGTATGTCCGCTTCATCCAGTTTTTCTAAAGTGGACATACCTATGAGAGTTGGAACACCCCCACTGGTGGATTCAGATTCTGATGAAGAATTTAAAAAGACTTGTATGTTTGATCATGACAGTAGCATTGTCAGGAGCCTCACAGGCTCTTACGCCAAATTGCCGAGCCCAGAGCCGAGCATGAGCCCTAAGATGCACCGAAGGCGCCCAAGGCCTTTATCAATGGGACATATTGTTATAAATAACCCTGTGAATGCTTACGAGTTAAGTCCTAAAGGCAAGGGTAGAGCGATGGATTTAATCATGCAAGATCTTGCAGATAAAAATAATGTGTCTGAATCAGTGCCAAAGTTCATGGTGGACTTCACTATGGTTTGTCCTGGCAGAGTTCCTGTTCTCAACAGGAATTTTTCAGGCCCTTGTGATGGGTTGGGGTTTGGCAAACCAAATCGCCATTCCTTTGGGCACTTGGAAGGCAAGGGAACATTCTCGGCTACAGTGGAAGGACAGATAGTGACGGACAGCAGAGGGCCGTATAAAGTGGAGACCAGCACTAATATTGTAGCTCCAAAATTGAATGAGCCGTTTGCCATCAGTCAGTCTACAGTAACACAGAAGCTCCTAGCTGTGAATGAAACCAAACAGCCTGGTTTGCTGGAAAATACTAAATGTAACTCACCAGTAGAACTCAATAAATCTTACGATGTAGAAACCCCATCCCCACTACTGATGCAGAGCAAGACTATGCGACAGCAGATGGACACTCCAAGTGTTTCCCCAGCAAACGAGCAGTTTCTGGAAAATAGTTTTGAAAAGGTAAAACGTAGACTTGATTTGGACACCGACAACTGCCAAAAAGAAAATGGTCCCTGTGTTCTAACAGTTGGAATGGAAGAGCAAGAGAAGCAGTGGTTGCAAGAACAGAAACATCCTGTGGGATCAGTTTACATTACCAAGAATGTAGCCCCTGATAGTGTAGCAAAAGGTAAAAGTTTTACTGTAGTTGAGGGTTTTTCTGAAACTTACTTCTTGGTTTATAAATCTTTCAGGAAGAAACCCAATGACCACTAGTCATTGGTGGTACTAAGTATGTATATATATATATCAAAAGGCTAAAATTTAATTGAGTGTAAATTATCTTTTTTTTTCAGTAACCTCATTATTTTTCTAATTTTTATTAATGACATTCTGAAATTCATCTTTCTACTTGAGCCACTTTTAACTGCTACAGAATGGAGTAATTGCTGACTTAGGAGTCACTTGACAAATATTTGATTAAACAATTTGTGAGGAAGCATCAGCTAAAACATTGTGCATCAGTTTTGTGAATTCTGTATTTATTCTCAAGGGTATCATTGGACACCCCAAATACTAATTTTCCACTTGAATGTAGAAATTCTAATTTAGTTTTATTGAGAAAATAATGTCTTATTCCGTTAGGTCTAAATAAGAGTACTAAAAGAAAAGGTACGTTGTGTAAATTAAAGGAAAATACCTTTTAACAGGTTGCAAATCATTGTGTAGGTATTTTCATCCAATTCAAGACTGTTAAATCTGTATGTGTCTCTATCAAGTCAAGCTGAAGTAACATAAATAATTCTAATTCACTCAAGCAAGTACAGGTATACTATTCTCAGAGCTAGATTTTTTATCTCCTTATTTTAATATAGACTCAACTGGTGTTACTGCTGTTCCATCCACATGACTATCCCACAGATAGGAACATGCAAATAGTTTGAACAAGTGTAGTAACTGATGAGGTTCTTTGCAATACATAATGGAAACTTGACATCAAAGTTATAGTGTACTGTTTTTATACTAATGATGCAAATTACTCCTGTTTAAAGTATGTACGTCTGTGGCCAAGATCATATAGAAAATATTTAATGCTTGATTCTTTGTAACATATCTTCTCAGAAGATATCTTAAAAACTAAAATGTTGGCCTTTGAAGAAATGAGGAAGAGACTTGAAGAACAGCATGCACAACAACTGTCGATTCTGATAGCTGAACAAGAGAGAGAACAGGAGAAATTGCAGAAGGTAAGGTAAAAAGAGGAAAAATTCTAAGCAAAGGTCATGTGTGTTGTATTGCAGTTTGTCAGGAAGCAGTTGATTTTAAAATGTGTATTCTATTGCTTTGCAGAGTTAGAAAAATAGTCTTATAGTTGATCCTTTCTTTTGTAGGAACTGGAAGAGCAGGAGAGAAAGTTGAAAGGAAAGAAGGTTGCTACAACGGAAATAGAAATTTCCAAAGTGAATATTAACAGTAGGATGGAGTTGGAGTGGAGGAAAAAAAGCGAAAGTGGCTTGCTGGAAAGTGTGCAGTCTCACCTGGAGACAGTCCATAATGCAAACGCTACCAGCATTGGTAAACGGAGAGGGCAGAATATAGATTAAATGTTATGATACATTTTGCTTTGCAGTGCTCGACTGCACCAGCTGCCCCATTGTGTTGATAAAGGCAGCGTCCCTGTCCTAGGGCACTTGTTGGTCAGCATAAACGGACAGCTGCTGCCTTCAGCTGTTGACAGCGTGTGTAAAACAAAGTCCGCGTTGCTTCTTTGCCTGGCAGGCATTTCGCACAGTTTCAGCCATCTTTGTACTGTTCCATGTATTCCACTTGTTTATGATTGTCATAGAGCATATCTGAGGAAAATAAGCTGAGAGTAAACTCATTTGATCAAGGATGAGGAGGTGGGTTTGCATCGTGTCAGAGAAGGTTCATCCTCATGCCATGTAGCTGTACAGCAGTGGGCCCGGTGTTCTCGTTTGCGTGGGAGGCTTAGCAGGGCGCTGCCAAGGGGTCTCCACTGCAAGGAAGGACAGCTGTAGCTGATGGAACACCTCTAACCGGTTCCTGGACATTATGCAGTGTTTTGGTTTGTCTTCTGTTTAGCCAATTTTGCTAGGAAATGAATCAGAAATATTCAGATTGCTTCTTGCCTATAACTGCTCTTGTAAACAAAGCTGCTACCTCTGAGCTGAGTTCCTATTTTTTACTCCCGATATACAAGTGTTATGATCTGCAGTTTGAATAAGCATAGCTAACAGCACTGGGAGCCTCTCTGTTCTTAAGCCCAAAAAGGCTTCCTGACTGCAACCAGAGTTAAAGTTTATATATGTGCTTGTTTTTTACCTGCATTTGTTGGTTTTTTTTGTTTTGTTTTGTTTTGTTTTTTTTTTTTTTTTTTATGGAGTGCTGCATTTGTGTATTTGTGGCTGTATATACGTATATATGCACACATAGTTATTACTTTATGGACAGAAGTCTGTGTTGAACTGTACCTTCTGCATTGCATGCAGGTTTTGCTCATGCTACAACACCTAACACCTTTGCTTCAACAAGTGAAACTTCATTCTTTCTCTGGGGACCATCAGGTAGTGGAGTTATAAAAACCTCAGTATCTCGGCCAAGTAACAGGATCAAAACTAAGTGGACTCAGGTAAGAAAAAAAAAAAAATCTATAGCTTAAAAAGGCCTCTGGTTTTGTAAGACTTCATAAACTTTATAAACTATATAATAGTTGTTCAGTAATAAATTTCATGGAAAGGTTTAGTATCACTTCCTATAGTGACTTCAGTTACATGACAGAACTGTATATTTTTCTCGTTATTCATATATGCAAAATAATCATATAACAATACATTGCTTCTAAGTTAATATGATAGTGGGTACTTCTGGCCTAGCCAAAACCTTTATCAACAGTTTGTTTCTTACTTGAAAACTTATGTCACATGATTGATTTTATTTGAGGAATAATTCATAATTCTTGCTTTTTTAATTGAATACTTAGAAAATGCTTATTTTCTTTTAAGATTTTCAGTCCAGAGATACAAATGAAGTTTGATAAGATCACTGCTGTGGCAAAGGGATTTCTCACTCGTAGACTTCTGCAGACAGAAAAACTGAAGCATCTTAAGCAAACTGTAAAAGTAAGATCATATTTTTTTTTTGTTATGCAGCTTCTCCTCTTGTTTGTTTTTGATCCTGTTTTGAATTGATAGATGAAATTGTGCATTTTCTGCTTTCAGAAGAATTTGGGAATGTCTGTCGTGAACATATTTGAGTGTTGCATTGCTTAGGGTCATGACATTCTAGTGAAATGTGTACAGTTTGTAATGATTCCTTTGTTGTGAAGGATTATGCCTGGTGTTTAATCTCATTTTCCCATCTTCCCCAGGATACCATGGAGTTCATAAAAAACTTTCAGTCTGAAGCCCCGTTAAAAAGAGGAAGTGTTTCGGCACAAGATGCATCCCTTCATGAAAGAGTGATGGCTCAGGTGACACAATTTAAACCTTTTTTGGTTTTTATTTCCTAGGTAGTCCATGTTTGTAATATAAATACCTAACAACTTCACAGTGACTTTGTTTAAAGTAAAAAGTTTAAACTATGGCTGTGAAGATTCAATTTTTGTGCTGAGACATTAAGAGAGATTTCAAAATCATCTTTTCAAATGTTTTGTTTAGATTCAAAGTGAGAAGAGCTTGATGATCAAAACCATGGGAATGTTAACTTGACTGAATATTTTATTAAAATTTAATTATTCTTTCCAGCTGCGAGCTGCTCTGTATGACATCCATGACATCTTTTTTACAATGGAGGCATCGGAAAGAATGAGTATTCTGCGTCATGATCGTGAAGTTCGTAAAGAGAAAATGCTCAGGCAAATGGTGTGTTATAGTCAAGAGAATGTAAACTGGTTTAAGACTTTGTCCTGAATCATTTTGCTTTTAAGAGGTTCTTCCTCATCCATTAAAAAGTTTTTTTAAATCTAAATTTTTGTTTAATTATGCTTCTGTAGGTAACTTTCTTCAAGTAAAAAAAAAAAGGAGTAGGAGACTAATATGTTGAAACTTTTAATGTGTAGGGTGTAAAAACTAGAATGAAAAACATGGTGACGGTAATAACAAAAAGTTCATACTTTAAATAAGAATTTGTTATGGCACACAAACCTTTTTAATATAAAGAAGATCCTTTTAAAAAGAAAAAAACCTTGAATTTATCTGAATGTGAACTTAGTACTGGAAACACTATTGGTTTTATTGTTTGGGGTTTTTTTAAATTTTATTTCATTGAGTAGGGGCAGGTCAGATGAGGTTAAGCTCAATAAGAGCAGTAACTAGTGTTATTGTTGGTTCTTTTGCTTTTTTTAGGATAAAGTAAAGAGCCCAAGAGAGCGAGCGACACTTTCAACAGCTACACAGAAATCTCTGGACAGGAAAAAGTACATGAAGTATGTGCAGTTCTCCCTTTGCGGTGGTGGGGGCGAGGGGCAAGAGGATGGTGGGTAGGAGGCATTGGAAACAGTGAATGGAAGTTTTTGAATTAACAGCTTTTTTGCAAACTAATATCTTTCCTAGGAAGAATGAATTTAAAAACTGTCTTCAGGTGTATGGTGTCTTACAAACAGTAGTTTGCGCTTGCTTTTAAGACAACTCTTGTTTGTATGGGAGAAAAATGTTTGTTCTAAGTTGCACATTTATGCTATATTCCAGTGATGAGCAAAATGATCCTTGTGCATTTAGTTTATGGTTGATTTTGTAAATTCTAAAAAGTGCTCCAAGTTATTTTTTCAGTCTTTCTGAAGTGCCTACCAATAGAGATACTTGGTAGAGTATCTCTGGCAAAGTTTTTTGTGGGGATGGTAGCAGGCTTTATCCTGCAACACAGGACTGAACAGTTGTGTTACACTTGCTCATGAGTATAAAGTAATAATCTGTAGTACTGCTCTGGCAGAAGTACATGTAGATACAGATCCTGTTGTAGGTTTTCTCTTACTGTTTCTGTTTAAGACCTAAATGATGATTTTATAGTTTAAATGTTTCAATACTTTTGTTTCTCTAGGGCTTCAGAAATGGGAATGCCAAGTAAAAAAATAGTCATAAAACAAAAAACTCCTGAAAGCCGGTGAGTGAAGATTATTTGTGTTAGGATACTTTTAAAGAACTGTCTTTTAATGATAGATTCTTTGATCTGTGTTGCTGGTTTGTCATCAGTCAGCTCAATTCCTGCCACTATTATGACAGACAGTAATGAAAGCTGATTTAGCATGGTCTGAGAAAAGGGTTTATTAGCTCATTAGAAGTTAGAAAAGATTTATTTTCTTCAGAGTCAGTTCTGAAATTTTATCTTCAGAAATTACTTATTTATTACTTTAAATCTCTGTGTTTGGGTTCAAGTTTTTTCTTTGAGATACACTATTAATTTCACTTCAGCTTCTGTTTGACACTATTACTCTTCTTAATGCCGTTTACTTTGCAATGTAATCATTGGTAATGCTTATCTTTAGAAAGCTGCCAGAAAATAAGTGGCTTTCTGTTGTGAGGAAAAGTTCTTGCTTCTAGATTGTGTGATTGTTTGCTTAGATCACAGCAATTACAGTGCTCAGTACTTGCTGTTTAGGAAGACAGCAGCCCTTGCCTTAGGAGTCCTGGCTGCGCCTTTTTCTAGTATAAGAAGTCAGATACCTGGCATCCCGTACCAGCAGTTTTTATCCCATGCTTACCCAAAAGCTTCGAAGATGTGCTCTCTGCTAATACAGTTCAATCTTCAATGACTAGTTTAAGCGATTAAATCCTTTTTCCCTGTATGTTCTTATCAATGACTAGGAACCCAAGGCACTGTTGAGGGCGTTTTATCTGTGTGCTTTTTTGTTTCTTTGTTTTAAATAGTGGAAGCTTTAATAGGAAGTAATCCTATTCTGGAATTTTAATTCCTTCCACTTTTGCCTACATGTCATCTGCATTACAGAACCTGTTAGCCTTTCTGAAATTTGTTGTGTGAAACATGATGCATAATTCAGTATTCCTTATGAGGTTGGTTTTTTTGGTTTTCGGTTTGTTTTTTTTTTTCTTTTTAAGAAGGGGAAAAGCGCTAATGAAATTTTGTGTTTTAACAGCGTACTTCAACCAAATCAAGGACAGAACGCCCCAGTTCATAGACTGCTTTGCAGACAAGGGTAAGGGCACAGCATGTTTATAGCCTAGAGATGAAAGTAAATGCAAAGTGCAAGAGCATGGAGGTTTCTGAATAATATTTACACATACTGGAGCAACTGTTGTTCCAAATGAGAATAATTACTTCTCACAATATTTTGAGAGAGTGATGAGGCTTTCTTTTAGCTTTTACTGCAAGAAAATATTTAGTGTTCTCATCCTCTTGTGTATTGTCTCCATTTACACTGTGTTCCAGCATTTCTATTTGTAACATTCATTCCATGAAGCTTTGCTTCCACTTAATGAAATATGTATATTTTAATATGTAGACTGTAATGCCAAAGTATCTGAACTGAATCAGTTTCTTGAATAGAGTTTTAAAAATCTTTTCATGGGGAGATGTTCCCCTATTTAATTTATCTGCATAAGCCACAATAACGTCAATAGGAATTGTGCACATACTCAGGAGGAGGCTCTGTGGGACACTGTAATAATGTTTTCATGCCAAACACAGTTTGATAGTATCTTTATGTTTTTGGATACAGCCTTTCAACTTTGTTGCAAGTGACTTATTAACTCTTTTATATTTAATTAGAACCCCTAAGACCTCAATGAAGGGGGTTGAGCAAAATAGAAAGAAGGCCTCAGAGAGCAGAGTGTCTAACAAGGCTGTTTCAGGTGTGTAGAAAATTGGTGCTTGGGTCTTATAGTAAATAAGTTACTAGTATCTAGAAAAAGTAAATGGGTGATATATTGTTTTCCTTTTCTTGTGCACCTGCTTTGCTATTTCTGAAATCTAACCTATCTCTTTAAACAAACATGCACTGGTAACTTAACCATCCACTTTCAGATTCTATAAACACAGTATATAGAATGTACTGCACAGCTCATTTGCTTTCGCTCACCAGATGCCCAGTCGTAAAAAAAGTTTGCCATATATATTCACTGCAACTGCTTGAGAAGCTAATAGTAGTCAAACTAGACTTGGATTTGAATCTTAATGTCATGTGATTCTTAGCTCTGTACACACGCCTAACTTGCCTTCAATACCAAGCCTACTGAAAGAATGGGAAGGACAGTTTCAGACTTACCGGTGGGCATTCAGTCATCATACAGTCCTAAAATTATATATATTATTGCAGCGTCTTACAGAATGTTTGATTCTTAATGACCCAATTTGAAAAGTGGAGTATTACTGTACTTGCGTGCAGAGATTATGGATTAGTTACCTTTTATTAAGCAGGTTTGACAGTAGTGCTGAACCTCTCGGTTTTCAGCACACTGAGGCCTGAAGGGAATAAACCACTATGAAACATCTTATACAATTTCATTTTTTTTAATCAGATTTTAAATTTGTTAAGGGACAAACCTTAATTTATCAAAAGGTAAAGTGATTCATAGGTTTTGAAACTGCTTAAGATCTTAATTACCCTTTGTTCTTAAAGGAGAGTTCCACAAGTCAAATAGAAAAATTGGGAATTTTGGGGGTCAGTAAGGCAAATTATAATGTAGTAGGATTTCAACTGTTTTCCATAGTGATATGAATTATCTTTATGTATTCAGTATCAAACCTTTCTTAAAAGGGAGATTCTCCTTTCATTACTGCCCTGCAGCAATGTTGGCAGGGAGCATCTGTGAGCTTTAGTGCAGAGTGTACACTGTTTAAATGTGATGTTTTCCCAGAGTATTTGATCTTTTAATAGTACTTTGTGAAGCCAAGAGAAGTGGCTGTAGGAGGATGTGTAGGTAGAAACTATGTGTACACATCTGTAGCATTTCAGTTTGAAAGGAAAAAAAAAAAAAAAGGAAGGGAAAAGAAAAAAGTAAACAATGAGATTACAACCAAGGTTTGTTCATTTCTGTTTCTATTGTCAATTCTGGTGATGCTGCCACTGCTAAGGTGGAGCAGGGCAGTTTTCCACTTGCACTCAGTGACACTAGAAAACAGTTAGCAAAGGTAGCAAATAATCTCTCTGAAATATAAAGAAGAAATGTTAAGTAAGCGCTATAGTGTTAGCAACCAGAAGTAGCCATTAAGGCAAGTTTTCATCTGCAAGTTTGCAAAAATGTGTCTGGTATTAACTAGTAAATGAGAGAGCTGAAGACCAGGGACAACAAAACAATCCAGACCTCTACCGCTTACAGTATTACAGAAGTTGTCAAAGAGTAGCAGAGAAAGGGTGATGTTGGTGGCAAGTTTAGCTCTGATTTGAGAATTGCATACCATCCTTAATCTCTCATAATTCATGGTCGCCTTGTAATGATCTATATTGTTGTTTACATTTGCCTTTGGCATCGGGCAGCCAATGAAAGCATTCTGCCTCCCGCTTCTGTGTGGGCAGTGCGTGCTGCTCTGCTGAGTAAGTCCGTGGGTTTATCTTGGTCATATGTCTTAAGTCCTGACAGTTGACACTTGGCAATAAAAAGAATCTTTCGGAACATATCTCTAAATTTCTCTTTGTCTCTCTTTATTGCTATTTGTTGAATATCTGGAAAGCTATTTAATGCATACTGTAGTGGCCTTCTTGGACTTAAAGCAGATGTGTCTAACCAATTGTATGCTGCCTAGTTCCGGTTGCACAATGTAACCTCATTTAGTGTTTGGACATCACGTGTGTTCCTGAGGTGTAATACCAGTACTTTCATATGCTTCGTTATAAATAGGTCAGACTACTTGTACTAAATTAATAGAAATACATTCTGAAATTATTAGCTGGGGAACGCTTGGCGTGAAAGAAATAACCTGCATAATTTCGCAATAATGAAAAAAATTTGGAATACATTTAATTTAGTGGAATACATTTAAACGGAACATGGTTTCCTTTATATAAGGATAAAATGTGAATAGTGAAGGGCTTGGCAGTATAATCAATAGCAGTTTTTTGTTATTAATTTTTAAAAAAATACGTTCCTTTGAAGTAATAAGGTTTCTTTTCAAGAGAGATCCTTGAAAGTCATCTGTAGAGAGGCAACAAGTTCTCTCTGGGAAAGATCATAGACAGAGGAACTATAATCTCAAGTCAATTTGAAAAGAAAATGTAAACAGCCGAACAAGTGCATATGCTTCTCTTGTTTTAGTAGAAGTTGTGCATGCCAGAAAAGAAAGACTTGTAGCAGTGGCTTGGTCTAGGCAATACAGGGATTTATTCATATCTACAGCTATACTAGTCTGCTCTCCTCCTAACCCATAATATTTTTATTTAATTTCTTGTCTTCATTCATCCCTGACTCGCAATTAAATAGTGCTTATTAGAGGGACACAGGGGAAGGAGTGTTAGTAGAATACAGCTATTATAAATACATTGAAATTAGACACGAGACAAACCCTCAGAAGAAAATGATAACGTACTCATCCAATTTTTCTTTTTTTTCATTCTTCTGATTATTGTTTTAAATTCTATCTGCCAAGTGTTTTGTGGCTTTATCACCATTCCAATTGATTGTTGTATTTTTCTGGCAAGAGGGCATTTCTTTTAGGAATCAACTGGTGATCCTAAATTTAGCTTTTGTTGTTTGGTACTCCTTCAATCCAGAGTTCTGTGCTAAAGAGAAAAGTACAAACTAATAAATCTGTAAAGAGTCTTATTTGTTGATTCTTGTTTTATAATTTTAAATAGGACAGAGGTGCTCAGTCAGTAGCCTCCAAGCTGTGCCAAGGCAGGGCATTTAATGTCATGTGTTTGTGTTAGAAAGGAGTGAGATCAGGCAGCTGCTGCAACTAGACCTATTCATCTCCTTTGTTTATGCCCGGTCTAAGTAAGTGCTGTGGGCAAGAAACGCGGGGCATGAGGCACACAGAGCATTTGGGTGGCAGCAGCACTTGGCCAAGCGTGGGCTTTCCTGCACGCCTGTCCAGGCTGACCAGGGGGCAGATCGCCGGCGTGAGGTGGCGTTCGCTGTGAAGTGTTAGCCAGCACTTCAGGAAGGCGTCCGGCTTGCTGTGTGTGAGTAGTGGGTCAACTGGATGACACAGGAGAGAGGCCTTGTGTAATTACGCCCCTTCCACTGAAAAAGGTTGGGTGATAATGGTGTGCAGAAGGACCGTAACTCCTTGTAATAAAATGTGGCTTCTTCAGTTTCTTAGTCTAGATTGTTGGGTTTCTTTTACATTTCCCTATACTGTCCTATTCTGTGTGTGAGATTTTATGACTTGGAGTGCACTTGAGGAGAATTAAAAGGGGTGTTAATGACGCATCGTGCCTCTTAGCCTGGTTGGTTGCCCTACGAGATCACAGGTGAGCTGAAGAGGGAATGCCTCTTTGTACGGTGGGAAGCAGTGTTGAGGTGAGGGGTCCTGCTGTGGCCAGGTCTCTGTGGGCATTTCCAAAGCTGCTTGGCGCTGTGTTGAAGGTAGCCCTTGCACACTTGTAAGCACCCACTGCGACTCTGACAGCATAACCAAAGATCCTAAAAAGGAACCTGCACTTACTTTGTCACACTCCTTTAATTGCCTGGTAATTACTTCTCTGCCATGGCTGTCTTCCATTTCCACTGCTCTGCACCACGTGGTATAATTTTCACGGCTTTGTGTAAGTGTTTGCTCACATCGCTGGACACTTGGTAACTGCCTGAATCTAACGAATCCTGAGCTGTGCTACTTTTTTAGCAGCCTGCAGCGCTAAACTCTTATTACTGGAAGATACTTGTGCTATGCATAGTTTAATACGGCTTTCTGAATATATTTATGTATACAGTTGTTCCATGTGAAGACTTTATTTATTTATATACTTGAGCAGCTTTCCTTTCATAAGAGCTCTGCCTGATGATCTTACTCATGTTATGCTTTTAATTCTGGTTCTGTATATCCACATATGGAAACCTACAGCTGTCTCTTGGTTTATGGCAGCTGGGGAAAAGGAGAGAGTTATCTTAAGTATTTGACTTGTATAATATTTTTTTAATTGTTTAAAAGTAGTGCATGGCATTGTTAAATGTATCAGTCGTTTAATCTCTGTCTTGGTGATGTTACAGACAGACCGCTCTTTTGAAAACTTGTGAATTGTAGATGTTTTAGAGTAGCAGAAAAGAAGATGGAATAGTTACTGAGGAAGGAAATACTGTTAAATGTCATTACTTTCAAACATAGGTAGTTTTTGTAAGGCATTTTGGGTGTAGTATTATGAAAACTGTCATTTTATAAGTAGCCATTGAATATATAATACTGCTTAAAAACAAAGTCTTAACCTTTTCAGCTATTTTTGTTGAATAATCCTGTTACAAAACCCAGTACGACTACTTGTAAAATGGTAATGTTTCTACTTCATTTTTAGGAGCATATGCAGGAAGAACCCAAAGAAAGAAGCCAAATGTTGTGACAATTTAAGACGACAGCACTCACTGGGATAAAATGGCTATTTTTTAATGATGGCATTCTCTGCACTGATTCAAATATTGCATCATCTATAAGTATATGCGTATTTAGAAATGCTAAACATACAATGACACATTAATACAAGCATCTTGAAGTAATAAAGGGCTGTGAAGCTCTAATACTTGTGGGAAAATTGCATGTTAAATCTTAATATATATTCATACTACTGTATATGCATAAGATTCATAATCTTTATTTAAAGACCACCATAGGGCAACATTGATCTTATTTGTGACATCACACTGTTTCTTGTGTCTGACATACGCATTTTGCATTACTTAAAATTGCAATTTCTATGTATGGTTGTCACCATATACACATAAGTTGTGTATATTTGAAGTTTCATACCATAAAGTTAAAGCAATTAAATAAGAAAAAAATAATTTTATTCAAACAAAACTGAGTTCTTCCATCAGTGGTTTTATCAGCAGCCTTTTTGAATGTACTTTATGTATGAATGCAATTACCTCAATTTAAGTACTAATGGCCTAAATGTTTTGCATGTCTGCTGAGGTGGACAGACATGGATCCAGGTTAACTGCTGGGCAGACAGACATACAGTCCAAGACTATACTGAAACTGCACATTTATACATGTAGATCAAACCACTGTGCTGGAAGAGTTCTGGGATTTTTTTTCCTTCCTTGCTGCCTACTGCATTTTTGTATAGAAACAACTTTGACCAAGATGAAGAGAAGCATATGCTCTACAAAAATTTCAGAGGCAAAATTTTAAATGTTTTACCATAATAATTCAGATATCTTCTGTTTCATTAATGACAGTTGCTGTTTTTCTGAGCAGTTTCTCTTCTACCATGATCCAACAGGCCTTTGTACCGAAATAATGATTTCAGGGTGTATGTGGGGGGAAATCCCTACCTCATTCCATCAAAGACACTCTTATATTTACAAAAAGCTAACATTAAAAGATCATGCTTATATTTTGCCTTGGTCTTCCTACTGATGGATATTATCCTTCAACATGACGGGAGCAGGAGTCCATCATTTCTGTGTTTTAAGGGACTTGAGACGTGATGTTAACATTTGAAGTCCAATAGAGAAAAGCGTGGCTGTGTAAGTCTCTGCGGTGCTGTTTTGCTCTGTGACGGTGCTAGCGGAGAACTGACTGCCTGAATGTGAAATGGGTTGTATTTTGTTGCTTTCCCAATATCGATACAGTGCAAGACCCTAACTTCAGAGGTTTTGTAATATGTTGACACAGATTTAAGAGAAAAAAGATCGACTGAAAATTTCATTGTGTTAAATAGCCAGCATGAAAGAGAAATGGTAACGGTGGGATGAGGAGGGTGTCTTCAGGAGCAGTGATGAGTGAATTGGCTTTCTTGTGGCTCTAGTTGTGGCTTTTATCTATCAGCACATTTGTCCTCTGCAGCGGGTGACGTTCAAAGCAAATGTTGTACCAGGCAGTAAGTTACACAAATTGCATACTTACAAAAAGGCAAAAATGCTGCCTGAACACTTTGAAGAACAACCCTGCTCGGTGGCTCCTTACTGGGGCGTTTATTTAAAAGCTTGGAGGGGGCTGCTCCCGTAATGGTGTAAATTCAAGAGTTGACACCAGTGGAGGAACTGCCTCCTTCATACAAGTTCTATGGTTCTTTAAAACTTCAGATGAAATACAGAAAATGCTTGAGGCAACCTTCCTGCTCACCCAGTAGGCACCAAAGCTCACTTTTGGTTCTCAACTTTCCTTAGGAGTGGAAAATGCCTCAAGAGAGGAAAAATTCAAAATGACAAGAGTAACCTGTGTCACAGGTGACGAAACGTGCTGTTGATATATCAGTGCTAAAGATTGTTGTTTTTAAAGGTTGTTTTATGTGGTGTATTTACTACTAGCATAGCCAACATGTTGATATAAAAATAAAAAGGTTTAGTTTAAGTGTTAATAAAAATGAATGCTTACCTTCTGTTCAGGTTTCACATCCAGACCTCTTTTACTTTAAGCATGCTTCTGATATGTGTAATAAAACATTGTAGCACAGGGGTTTTTTAACTTTCATGAGGCCTTTCTCTTGACAAGTGCCAGAATTTTGTTTTATACTTGATGTTTTGTATTTATATGTATTTAATTTTATCTTTTTATTTTGTGTGGAATTGCGATAGCATTATAAAAGTGTATTTATTTTTGTACATTATTTCATTTTCACCAGTCTTGCTTTTTCCTTTAAACATACTGCACAATAAACTTGAAATCTTTAAAAAGAACTGCATATCTCTTCTTTTTTTCTGGGCTGGAAAATTACGATGTAAAACTAGGAAAAGGGAAACCCTATGATGCAGGTCTTTCTACCTCCCAGCTCCCTGCAACCTACTCACGTGTCTTTTGACCTGTCTATGAGCAGCAGTTCTGGCTGTGCTGTTACCCTCATGGAGTATTTCATAGAATCATTAAGGTTGGAAAAGACCTCTAAGAGCATCAAGTCCAACTATCCACCCACCACCACCACGCCTGCCACACTCTGTGTGACACTTTGGGATGTTTTTTGAACACCTCCAAGGATGGTGACTCCATCGCTTTCCTGGGCAGCTTGTTCCAGTGCCCGACCACTATTTCAGTAAAGAAACGTTTCCTAATATCGAATCTAAGCCTCCCTTGTTGCAATTTGAGGCCATTTTTCTCTCGTCCTATTACTAGTTAGAAGAGACCAGCACCCCTCTGTCTACAACCTCCCTTCGGGCAGTTACAGAAAGCGAGAAGGTCTGCCCTCAGCCGCCTCCTTTCCAGACTAAATCTGACAGGAGACGCCAACGAAAGTCCCGGAGAGGAGCTCGCACAGCTCCCCGCTCCGCGGGGACGCGATGGCAGCCGGACACCCACCCCCTCCGCCGCCGAAGCCGGACGCCCGCTCTGGGG
>KL261553.1:5750-33812 GCA_000699545.1 Podiceps cristatus | reverse complement strand
GCTCCATCCTGGCTGAAACCAGGACAGAGAAATACAGTAAAATTCTAGACCAGCACGCCAGAAGCATCAGTGTGATAACAATCCTATCTGGCTCCAGGATGGAAGTGTCTGGGCTGCACTACGCAGTGACCACGGGGCTCCCTAACTCCATCCCTCAGCTTGATTTCCTCTGCTCCACAACATTACTGATGAGCGAACCAAAATGAAAACACTAATTTACTAAATTTAGCTATCAACTCTCATCCAGTTTTACAGATTCATGATGTGCATGTAAATCTGAAACACTTAACATGTAAACTTAACCTGGTATGTGTTCTTGTTCAGACTTATTTTTAAGTGTTTAAATGTGCTTTGTACATATGAAGTGTTGGTGCTGATCCCTAAGGTCAGTATTTATGCATCTCTATAGAGAGTACTATACACGTACATGAAAGAACATGATGCTTTCATTTCCTCCTACGTGGCAGATTCACAGGAACTTCTTACTGAAGATGAAAAGGTTCTCAGATTCACTCACTAAGGTTTAAAAACACCACGCTATTAACTCCTTGGTGCCAGAAGCTAGAACATTACCACTTCAAAAGCAATCTGGAGTTTAAAGCCAAGGAGATAAAGGTAAGAGTGGCCTTATTTTTGGTCCTTAAACCTATGAACCATAGGGAAGTCTGGAACAGTCCCACTGCTTCATGGTTTACATTCTGCATGCCTTTATATAATGCCATATGCTATATAAAACAAATTTCCCAGCATGTTTGTTATTTTCTGTGGGTTCCCTTTTCACTCGTCTATCTGGAGTATCTCCCATGTTTCAAGAGATCAGAGTAAGGTTACTGGAGGATGCAATACAAATCTGATTGACTCTGGGAGCCCTAACTGCTTTAGCCTAACAGGAGCTAAGAATAACATCAATGCCAGACATTCCTTCACCTTTGTGAAGCAGCATCAGCCCTGGAGACACAGCACAGGGAAAGGCAACATACAACCACCCAAGGTTTGGTCTCCTGGGTTTGTAGTTGGGTTCCCCCCCACCGCCTTCTTTTTGCCAGAAAAGAAATCCACACAGATCATCCAGGGTTAACATATCACCACAAGAGACTCATCTAAAGACTCCCTGGAATGACAAAGGAGTCTCGACCTGTTGCTTTCAATGCCCCAGCAACTGACATAGCCAGCAGACAGATGAGGAACATAACACCTGTCATCACTACAGTAACCTGCTCTTTTTTTTTTTTTCCCCCACAGTTTTCACCCTACGGCCCTTGTCACGGTGACATGGTAAGCTGTTGCTTCCTCTCTGCCCAGGAGAGGCGGCAGTTGGAAGCTGATCTGCAGATCAGAAACCAAATAGCATCTTCTTCAGAAGGGCTTGGCCTCGCCTGAACCCGGGTGGAGATCAATGGTAAATCTGTAACAGCAAGAGGGTTTACAGCCCCTACTGCAGGGCGGGGATGCTCCTCGTTCCTTGATAGTCAGCTACCTAATTAGTGGTGCCTGACAGCTGGCAAGACAGCAAGAAAGCAGGCTCCAGTTTCTGCTGAAACAGGAAATGGTTCATGGAGTGAAGAAATAAATCAATCTAGAACTGCCCAAAAATCACGTCTAAACAATTGTGCTTTCTTCCTCTTTTCACCAAGGAGAAGCAATTTGCAGACTGTGAGGAAAAAAAAGCCACAAAACAAAATAAAGTAACAAACCCTATGTGCTAGGAGAGGACTGAAGGTTGCCCCACAAATTCATATTGTTTCTCCAGAACTGCCCTACTGTCCTTAGTTTCTTACGCAACTAAGAATTAAATCAGCCAGCTGCTGCAAAGGTGGCATCACTCTTTCTGATGGTAAGGGAAGCTGCTGAAGGGACAATGATGACTCCCGGTGACTGATGTACCTTCTGTGTAAAAAGGAAAATGTGCAGTGGGAAAACAACCTCCAAATCCTCTATAAAGAAACACCTTGTTACACCTAAACTGTCTATGATTCTCCTATGGCTGAACACAAAAGCAGTGACACCTGACATTCAGGTATTCCTGTCTGCTTGGGTTGCTCTCCCTGCCTCTTCGGGGTTAGGTTAACTTCAGGTTCAGAAGAAAAAAAAAAAAAAAAAAAAATACTAAACCTGACTTTGCCATAAACGAACACCAGTTTACTGAGAAATTTGCTAATGAAAAGTGAAAAAAAGTGGTCAATAATGGCCCACTCATTTTTCTTTTTAAAGGAAGAAACAAACAGTATTATTTCAAGTGTTCACATTGCTGCTAGTACTGGCTAGTCAGTTATACAAGCAGATGTACCTTATTATACATTCTTATACACCAATAGCTACCAGAAAGAAAAATACTAATTTGAGTACAGATACAGTTACGCCTTTGAAAATAAATTATTTTGTTGTATTTGTGTTATTTAATCCTGAGTCTTTAAACAGATACACGTTACCTGATGAAGTGCTCCTGCTGGTAAAATAATAGCATCACCAAGAAACTGAATAACCGTACAGGTTTTCACTCCGTATTCTTCAAGAAGTCTTTGGCGAAGTTTTTTGTTCACATACCAACTCTGATCACGTATTGGATCATGCTCTGGTAAAACTTCTAAGCCTTGCTCTTTTGCTATCTGTAAGGACAGAAAAGATCCAAAGTCACTTTCGAAAGAAGCTGAACCTTTTGCCGGTAAGCTGTAAGCATACCTAACCTACGAAGCCACATTACCGTGTTCCCAATTCCCAAACCAGAATTTTAGTCAGGGATTCAAAAGAACCTCAAAGGAACTGGGAAGTCCCACTGAACTGAAGACATCTGCAGAACTCCCACTCCAAAATGCACAGCTTGAAAGAACCCAGCACAATCATCCATTCATAAGCAACACGCCCCCTGTGTGACTTTTCATCAAGAAAATAAAATCGGACCTCCAGAGTTCCTATGCTGCCAATTCCTCAAGCTCAGGAAAAAAGCAGCAGACAAAATTAAGGGTCGGATGGTGTGGGGCAACCTGCTCTAGGCAACTCTGCTGGAGCATGGGGCTGGACAAAAGGACCTCAAGAGGTCCTCTTCCACTCTCAACCACTCTGTGATAAGAAGCTATTTTCCTACGATCCCATCACAGAATTCAGAAAAAAGGATGGACATGAAAAAAAAATACTTCCTGACAATGGTAGACTTAACTGCAACAAGCATTTCTCATCAAGTTAACCACAGGGGAGCAAATATTGCCTTTCATCAATTGCTAATTAATCATGGTGACTAAAGAAAAAAGTGATTAAAGACAAAACCCACATATCCAATCCATCTGTCATGACTCAGGAGACAATTATTAAAAAAATAGATTTTTGTTCATATTTATATTAAATATACTTATGTGATGCAGAGCTTGAAACTGTTCTTGTGTATTATCACCTTTCTTCTGTCCTAACAAGATACTGAGATTTTAGCTCTCATCAGCAGGCAAAGCGGTCCCAAGGTCTACTTACCAATTCCTCTCCAATTCAGTATTTCAAAAATACCACAACAAAAATACAATTAATTTTGGATACCATGACAAGCTGTGGCAGCAAATAAACTTTATTACATAGTGTCTTAAGTGCTTGTTTTATTAATCATCTCCTGGAATTAGCTGTATTTTATTTACTAGCGCTTATTTTTCCCCACAGTTCAGCTTGGCAAAGAGCAAATGTGAGTCACCAGAGGACAGCTGCCCTGGGGCTGAAACACCGCCCCACTGCCCAAGAGAATCTTTACTGCTAAATTTCTTAGACGCTTCCTGCTTGCAGTAGTGGCCTCTACAGGTAACCTGTTCTGGGACTCCTTTGGTTTAGCCAGTTAAAACTCATCTGATCATCCCCCACCTCCATCCCCACCTCCCCCCCCGCCCCCACAGAAGATAACAGTGAAGACTACTTTTCCTCAAGCAAACACTTCACTGATATTTTGGCATTTCTAGATCAGCCATCAAGACCGCCTTCCAGAAGATGAAAGCATGCTGAAGATAGAGCACAGAAAACTGCTTCCAAGATGCCATCTCTTAAATTTAATGCCATTGATGACTCTTGATGGCCCAGTGGTGGATATTCATCATATGTGGTACATAATGACCTTGAAAGGTTCTGCTGTGGCTCTAATTGTTCATCACACCCCGCAGGAAGACCTGCGCTGTAGCTAACGTTGAAGAAGCTTGCTGCCCTTGGGTACCTATCCCCCACTGTTTTCATCTTTACTAAGAGCCAAGACATATTCTTTGAGCTAACTGACGTGACAGAGTCCTTACAAAGGTCAGCAGCTGCCAGATTGCACAGTCAGGGTTTTTTGCATGGGATGATTCACAAGAATTTCAGCATCTTATGATGCAAGAATCCATAAGTGACAGAACAACATTATCCTACAAATTATCCTTTGTATTAGAGAAGGACAAGAATAGATCTTCATGCCCTCCTGAGCCTTCAGGGTTTGCAGGCTACCTGTAACTCTTAAGTGAATACGTATCATGTTACTTATTATTTGTTGATAATGTAGCAGATCAATTATTTATTTTACGTGCTGTAAAGGAAAGAATTGCTTCCCTCCCTTCCCTAAGCATAGGGGTGGGGTTTGTGGTTTATGCCAGCCCCCTTTGATTTACCAGTTACTCAGATTGTATTTATAAAATATGTATTATAAATCTAACCTTTTGCAAAAACTCCCTTATCTTGTCAGCATCTTTGCCAGCATAAATGTGCCATAAAGCACCAGGTAATTCACTTGAATCTTTCAACCGCTTCCTTAAAAGGTCATCCAAATCTTCCTCTTCAAACTTCTTCAAAACTCCTAAGAGTCAACACAAATATTTTTTTAAAAGCGAGACAGAGGAAAAACTTAAACATCATCTTTTCAAATTTCTTGTGTGAGACCGAGCAGATAAAAGTTTGCTGAATACAATGGAAGCCTCAGGTGATCTTTTTGTTCAGTGTTTGTAATTAGCTACTAGAACATGAATGCCATAAATATCTTAAAAACGTCTAATTTTTAAACTTTTTTACATTTCTTGAATTTGATAGAACACATTCTCCTACCCAAAATAAACAAGCAGAGCTGGCACCAAAGAGATAAAAGCTGTTTTTCTGCCGTCAGCAAAAGCAGTGGTTTGCGTGCTGTCCTGCAGCAGCTTGTCAAGAAGCTAGAGCTCCCCCCATACGCTCCAGTTTTGCTGCTATTAACTCAGTGCATACGCAAGTGAAAACAAAGCAAATAAAGGACAGCAAACTTTACTGCAGCTCTATTAGTCACATCCAAAATCTGCATTTGCTGATTATGGCATAAGAGGACAAAAGAGTAAGGTGAAAGAAACAAAACTATTTCAGTGATTTAAAGACTGTTTCACATAAGCAATAAACCTCATACAGACTACATACACCAATTTAAGCTCTCTGGTGCTGAAAAATTACATTACAGTCCAAATTCAATAGAGTAAACACAGTGGATCCAGGGGGAGCAGAATAAACAGAAGGTTTGGCAAATACATCATCCTGACATAATTGTTACAACTACCACAGCTTCCAGACAAAATCCTTCATCCTGCACTTTCATTAGCTCTGCCAGCCCCAGCACAGGAATGATACATCAATTACAGGTAATGGAGAGGGGGAGAAAAAAAAAAAAGAGGGGAAAAAAAAAAAAAAAAAGGGAAAAAAAAGCTTGAAACATCATTTCATAATTCATGAACTGCAGTGTATTTTATGCAGAATTAACATGTGTGCAAATTCTTGAAACAAAGAATCTCCCAGGTTTAAGCAAGTACTTATGGATATCTTTCATCCGCTTCAAAAGAACAGTGTCAATTTGAAAAGTGGCAGATCATTCAGTCCATCTACACCTTACAATGAGCTTCCCTTTACCTGATTTGGAAAGTACTCCATTTCCTTTCGCTATGCCAACATAAACAAGGATGTTGACGACATCAGAAACTTCAATATGGAGATTTGTGGTTCCTATATCATGGTCTTTAGTAGCAGCCACACCTATGTTACAAGGTAACATTAAGATCTGTTGTATTACATAGTCACCTTCAACTAGAAACGTGCAACAGCTAACAGAAGAAATCTCAAAGAACACTAAGCATCACACAAAAGCATTTTATGTACAGACAGTCTTTAACGTGAAAAAGTTACTAAGACACACAAACTACAAACATGCTTTTGTTTCACTTGATAAGCAAGAAAATGTTACTTTTTAACAGAGCCCTTGAGATCTTTCTTAGCCCAGGTAAGTGTCCCTACGCAGCAGTTGTGTCAGAACAATACACATTTCAGCAGAATAATTGAAGACGTTTCCTGACCACTACGTTCCTTCACAACCTTTCAGGTTGCTCACGGCAGAATATAAGTACAATGAATACACAAGGTTATCAAATCAAATGTGTCACTTCTATGCCTGGCTGTAAGCAGAGCTCTTCATCAAAAGAAATCAGTAAAGAGGAAAATTAATTTTAGTTCTGAAAGGTGAAAACATACATGCTCAAGTCAAAAGGACATTTCAGAACACTAAGCCTTGCAGCAGTATTACATGAAAGTGTCATTAATAATTCAGTTCTTCAGACCCATGCCTTGATCACTATTGTTAATGTGTTTATTTCAAAGGACACCTGAAGAACTTCTTAAATCAAAGCTACTGTGCCACAAATTACAACTCATTTCTTGTCCTACTACAACCATTTGTAAAACAGAACTGAACAAATTAGTTTGCAAACAAAGGAGCAGCTGGAAAAGGTATGAGGGAAACAACCTTTTCTAAACAGGTTTTTAAGTGTACAGCACACCACACACATACAAATTAGGAGAAATATGCTGAGATTTATGACCAGAATTATGAACACAGAAATATTTCATGAATTATTTTGCCATACAGCATTATTAAAGTCAGGATCTGTCCTTGTGTAAGAGTAGCTAACCATTTATATGCTTCAGAAGACTGTAACAGCACAAGGAAAGATAAGAAAGTAATGCAGAAGCAAATGAACTCTCATACCTGAGGCGCATGTACTGTCAATATGCAAGTTGAAGTATTTCTCCTACATACAGTGAACAAGTACCCTCCAAGCAAGCTCAGCTTTCTATCAAGCATTGTAACATGTGACATTCTACACTTGTAAGGGAGGTGGTAACTGCTGCACTTTGAGGGCATACTCACCATATGCACTGCATAGTCTGGGTCCCAAATCTGGACGGACAAAAAATCCTGGCAGATGAGAAGCCAAGTTTAGTTTTCCTTCTGGACTACAATATTCAGGCAAGGGTAAACTTTTTAATAAGTCCTCATATCTGGAGGAGAAAAAGAAAAATGCAGCTGAATTTGTGTCATTACATAGAGAGGGGGAAAAAACCAACATGGAGATTGACTTAAGAATATCTAATATTAAGCTCAAATACCTTGCTGGCATCATAGCCTTGAAATCTTCACCAGAAGGCCAGTCTTTTAGTTTTAGTAGAGCTGTTTCCCCATTTTTTATTTTCTGCCGTTCTGCAAGTAACATAGAAATTACTAACAACTAATGTACTTTAGGTGTTTTACTTTATTGAACTAAAATACATAACCAAACTCTTAAGTTGGCTATAAAGATTTCATCCATGAATCACGAGACAATCAATTTTGAGACTCAAGAATGATACAAAACAAACTCAACTAGTTGATGAACAATGACATTTATCTGTTTCCTTAGTCAGACCTAACTAGTGTATTAGTGCATCTTTAATTCTGCAAAGGTACAAAATCCAAGTTTCTATCACATTCTCTAGAAAGAGATTACTTGGAGCTTTCTTTTTAAACTGAAGTTTCTTCAAAGCCTCAAGATCCATAAAGAACAGTTTTAACTGCAGTTTCTAACATTGATCATATTCAGCATCAATGGAATAATACATTTAAAGTAACATACTTGAAACATCTTCAAAACCATCCCAGAACTCCTTGACATTGGTGTTTGAAATAATACTGTCTTTGCAATTCAAGATATCAGCTTGCTGGTTTCCAAAATCTAGACTAATTGACTCAGCTTTCCACAGGCTGAAGTTCATTTTCTTATGCATACCGGACACTAAAACAGGCTGTAAAAAATATAATAAAATAAATCAATACTTTTATCTTTTCACAAGTGAACGCCTCCTTCAATTAAGCTGGAGTACAAACGCATCTGAAACACACACTGAAGACCTTGGTTAACTGAGCTGCTAACACTTCCTCCAAGATGTCATACATGTATCTTTTCGGAATTTGTATCTCCCTAACAGCAATTTCTTATTTATTATTTCTTATTTATTCTTGTTTATTGTTATTATTGTTAACTGAAGTTTAAGCTACACAAGGTTCATATGTAGGCCACACCTGACAAGCTTTTGCCCACTGCTAACACCACTTTTTCAAACATGGAGTTAGGCAAATCTGTCCTTTAACACAACTCTCCCAGAGTTCAATACCTACCCTTCCTTGTTTCCAGCACTCTTTGAAGAGCTTCCAGTTGTTGCTGTTTTTATGGTCTCTGAGCCACAAAACGTGTTTATCACAGATCCACGAATACTGAATATCACTGTAGAGTTTACTGCAATCATCCTGAATACATTTTCTATCATCCTTTGGCTCATCTTTTATTTCAGATTTTACATTTATCTTTGGTACTCTATTTGGTGGAATCTTGTTTTCTACTACTGAAGCAATTATGTCATCAAGAATGTTTGGCATAGTTCTTCCACTCTTGCCGCTCTATCAGAAAACAAACAATGCATGCTTGAACAATGTAAAAACAAATAAAGTCAATGTCTTTCTATTGCAAAAGGAAGTGCAAGATTTCATGACCAATTAGAAGCTTGCAGTTACCTACCTCCTTTGTAGAAAACTATGCATTCTTACATGGAAAATGTTAGAAATATACCGTTATTATAAAACTCAATATATTGGCATCTTCCTTTGTGAGGTTAAGGCTTTATCTAATTTCATGGACATTTTCTTCATAGTGTGTGTCAATTATCACACTCTCTCTCTATATATATATATGCATAAAATAAACTAAATGTTAATGCAAAATTGTGTGTATATAAAGTTTTAATTAGGAGTATTTAAAGTAATACAGCTGTCTGTATGACTGCCCTAACTCCAATGTACCAAACCAAATCATAGTGATTTTCAAATCCTGATATAGAAACCGTGCATCTTGTAAACACTTACTGCTGTTCCTGTAGAGTAAACTGGAGCAAAAGCAATACCAGCATCTGTAGAACCCAGGCGCAGTTTGCCTGCTGTTGTAGTTAGCAAATCTCGTAAGGTTGAGCCCTGCTCATTGTTCTGGGATGCAGGAGGGGAGCTTTTACAGTTTTGGGACTCCAAATTATCCTGGTCTTTCTCTTCCTTTGAATGTTTTCCAGAAGGACATTCTTTGTTTTCTAAAACAAAAATAATAATTGAAAGTTTACACTGTTGTATCATGATGCAGACATAGGAACAGCACCAGTATCCTGCATTTTATAGTGGTGGTAACATACTGTAGCACTAGCGCTTTATTCACCTGAAAACACACCAGAGGATGAACTAGATCCTTCAAAATGCAGTCAAAGAGTGTGACCATGAAAAGGCCTTCCTCAGCATCTCAGACATGCAGCTGAGTGAGTACCTGTTACAAACGAGAGATGCTGTAGCTGGAAATAGTGCCAACGTTACACACATGCATTCCACTAGTGGCTCTTCTGATAAGAGATTCTGATGCCACCAGGAGAAGGCATTGCAGTTTCAAGATTAAAATTAAGGGTGGAAAAGAACATCTTTTCTATTTGTTGAACAGAAAACTGTGAATTTTTCCTAATTAATTCAATTATGTATCACTGGTGCCCCCAAAGTCATGGACATGATATGACAGTTTTAAACATGTACCTTTCTTTTCTTCTCTGGCTTTCTGCTCTGCAAGATCAGCTAACCAATGCAGCGGTGACTGGGATTCAGGCGGCGTTAACTTGCTGTCTGTGCTTACATCACTTCTCGGACTTGTATTACCATTTGTCTCGGACTTTTGTGGAGTATTCTGCTGTTGAGACTCGGGCATGCACAGAGAAATTTTATTACTGTGGTTAAGGACATTCTGCAGAACCTGTAAAGAACAAATTTATTTTTAAGTATGTAACTTTATGTATTTCAAAGACAAGGCTAACATTTAACCATCATATATGCAAATTAAAATGCAATGGGTACTGCTCAAATATAAAGATCCACAAGAATCAGAACACCTGAACAAACTGCAACATATACACACATTTTTGACTCACCTGAGACACACCATTCATGGCAGGGAGCTTGCCAGCTTGCGTGCTCTGCTTGCTGGTACACTGACAATGCGATTTAATTTCAAATTTTTCTCTAATATTGTGCATAGCATCTAAAAGATCTGTCAAAACTAGAAGACAATTAAGAAAACCATCAGCAGCTCTCAATCATTTTATGTCCCTCTTCACAATACAAAAACTGTGATGCTAAAATGCTATCTCCAAACCTTTTTAAAACTTAAAATTTTAAAAATGCTAAATTTAACACTCAAAAGACTGTCCAGTTTACCTTAAAGCTTGTGCAGAAAAAAAGACAAGATTTTTAATTAAATAATTGCACACTACTCTTCTGAAAAATCTAACCTCCACTCTGCATTTCCATTGCACGGCGCACACCAAGCAAACCAGTCATTCATTATTTGCTCTGCATTGTTCAATGGGCACATCATTGCTTCATTGAATAAAATCAAATTACAGACTGAAGTGAGCCATGTCTTGACAAAAAAATTAGTATGTGATCATGTAATTGAAGGCTGTTTGGTAATGGGTACGCACAGAAGAACAAAACTGAGGTTATGTAGGCAGTCTTCACTGTGCTGTTTCCAGATGAGTGGCTCACTTCACAATTTAAAATTAAAACCTGTTTCAGTCTGGAACCTGTTCTGGGGAATGTCACAATTTGAGTTTATTATGGAATCTAACCAACCTTCATTTCTACCTGAACTAACATGCAACAACCCATAAAATAATTTCTGGATCTGTATTTCCATCTTAATATAACTTGGGAATTTACTTAAAAAGTTTAAGGGCACATTTGAGTTTTCTATTCTCTGCTTTGCATCAATGCTGCCAGAGATCACAAGTAAAGTTGTGTTAACAAAAAGCACCACCACACCTAACCACGCTTCTTCATAAAACTAACTTGGTTGGAAGAAAAGTTCTGAATTTAGCTGGGTTTAGGATTACTGCTAAGTTTTTCATTTATCACAGGCTCCTTCACTGCATTTGCACTTTAAGATGCTTGATCAGATGTCCAACTAAAACCACACATGAATCTTTTCCTTTTGGGTGGGTCGAGGGACAGACAACAGTGAAAAACACATCCCCAGAAACCTATTACCACATAACGCTCCTCAGCAGTACTATCGTAAGATATTCTTTTAGCAGCTAGTCAGATTTATATTAAGTACATTCTGCCTGTTTTATTCTGTTCTGAAAAGGTATGAAACAGTCACAACAGACACCGTGAATGTCTTCACTTCCTGTCCCCAAAACTCCTCCAGACATCTGTCAGCCTACTCCTCTTTTTCTCTTCATCATCTGTGCCCCTTGCTGTTAACTGCCCAGAATCACTTGCCTTCCTGTGATGATCTGACACAATTTGCAGGTTTTTAAAAGGAAAACAAGAAGCTTCAAAAAAAACCTCTGGCCTCTCTTCACAAAAAGACCTGGGAAAAAAACACATCCTGCTTGTTCACAGGTGGTCTTACCAGAGCCAGGAATAATCTGTGTTGGCATCAGGTGTTTGTGATCATGAGGCTGTCCCTTCACACACTTCATCCAGGCATATAGCTCCTTATCTGCAAAATAACATTGCCAATTGTTTTACTTACAGTGGTACACAGACAGAGCTAACTTAACATTTTCCAGCTTTGTTTTAGTTAGGAACAGTTTTCTACACATACTTCTGTCTGTAAGTCTTCTGTCCTGGTATCTCGTGTGACAAAGATTTGCATACAACAGCTACTTTTCACAAAAAGGAAAAGAATGAAGAGTTTTAACTGAAATCTGAAATAGCTGCATCTGCAACAGACCCTTGCTGATAACCTCAGAATTTCAAAGTACGGTCCCTTTCTTGCATCTAGTGAGTTGCCCGTTTAGCATAAACCAAAATCTTTTACAGTTGCTACTGAGGCAGCAAGACTCCCTTGATGAATTCTAACACAGAAAAGAGACACAATTATGCTGCGATTGTATGGTTCATTTAATTTGACACAATCCACACTACAGCTGAAAGTGGCTGTCTTCAACCAGACAGGGCCAAATAAGCCAGAAAGATGAACTTTTAACCGAATCAGTTCTCTGACTTGGCCTACCACGCAGCTGCACCAATGTTACTGGTGGCACAAAGGAGAGGGAAGTTGCATCATGGATTTATGTCAGATTAAAGCAACCATGAAACCACAAGTCTGTAGGTACTGGGTGAAAATTATTTGTGGCAGCAGAAAGGGCCTAAGTGGTAGGAGAGAGAGGCTTTCTGTAAAGTTTTGTGAAGACTGTGCCTGCCAGAAAAATATGCAGCGTAAAGACAAGACAGAAGAAGAAGGAGAGCAAAAGAGTCTGGCCAAGCAACTGGTCACTGACCTGCTCTGTGATTCTGGGGCAGAAATAGGAATGCAATTTCTCTCTCAGCCCCCAGTCTTGTATCCTATCCACTGAACTGCTAGTTTTAAGAGACTCTTCAAATCTTTTTACTTGCTTGCTTAGTTCTAGCAATGTAAACCAAAGAGTACACTAAAGGAAGCATTTTGCACATTTAAAACATTATTTTCTTACACAATGTACTGAATTCCTTTCAGATAATTATTAGATGTGTTAGCTATTTTCTAGTTTTGGTAACTCCTAAAACATTGAAATATGTAATTGGTCACAAACCTAAATCAAAAAACAGAACAGCATGTATCTACTTAACGTATTTTATCACTGAAATGCCATAACCTAGCATTCCACTTGATGGTGGCATGAACTGTCTGAAGGTAACAACAGATGTACATTCCTTCATTCATGTAGTGATGAGAGAAGTCGCTGATAAATATCTGAATATGGAATATTTAAACCTCTAACATGCCTGCTGAAGCAGGGGGAAACCAGTGTATTCTCCGTTACATTTAGCAACTGCAAAAACAACTACTGCTTCCAGGAAAAATGGTGTAATATAAAGTGCTATTATATAGAGCTGAGTGGGTGGTTCTGAACTTTGTAAGGCAGTGCCAAAGGAGAGATATAGTTCACATGAATCCTACAGCATCATTAGAAATACAGCCACAGAGGGAAGCTATCGTACTTCTGCTTTTGCGTGTAATGTTGTGATGAACAGTAAGGAGAAAGTCTTTCCTGTTAGAAGAGAGAAAAGCAGCCTGCTTCTGTATATTGCTTTTTTAAGCTTTAAAGGCATTTTACTAAATTTTTCCTGGCTGGTTAAGACGCACACTATAAAAAGCCTCCGACTGCATGTTCCCACTAGGGTAATATTCAACGTATATCCCAAGCCACGTCAGATGGATGCACACACATGCGCACGCACAGATTTAAGCCAGTTAAGAGCTGCTGAAGCAGCCTCCAGCATTACAGCATTAATGACTGTTCTCAGTGCTGGAAAACACTGACATTGGTTCTCTAGAAACTTCAGGCTTTGACAGAAGTCTCTGGGAACATCCTATAACTGCAGTGTAGGAGGCCTCTCCCTGCAAGTCAAGGACAAAGTGGATGAGTCTCTCCATTTATCAAAGATTTGCCATCTAACAGTTAAACTTTATTTTACTAACATTTCACATCTGTGACATTATGCTGCTATGGCAAACATGGAAATGCTTTTCAAAACTGCATTATACTTGAATCATTTCCTGGCACAGTACTTGACCGCAGGCCTGTGCCAGGGCACGATGCCTGCCACCCAGGGGAAGGCAGTCCTTTCCAGCAAGCAGCTCGATCACATGTCACAGCCAAGGGCTGAATGACCAGATCAATCTTCCAAGCCATTCCTCCTTTCAATCACAACCAAGCTGGGTCACTCAGAAATCACAGGTTTGCAAGTCAGTCCTGTTATACTTCACTGCAGACTAAACCAGACATTTCCATTAAACCACAGGAATTAAACGAGCATGTGTGTAGGCTGCTGGATTGTGAAACCTCCATTAACACTCATTTTAAATACTATGTCAAGTATTTTTCTCCATCTCTTTTTTATAATAAAAAGGTAGGCTGTTAAGTCAATATGACAAACCATGTACTTCTGAAGGGAGGCCTCCAGAAAGCATTCAAATCAAGGCAAGTCTTAACAGCAATGAGTTACCATAAAGCAGGGAGGCGTAATGGAGTGCCAGTCTCACAGCTGAAGAACAAGATTTAGCCTTGAGGGGCAAGGCACAAGCAATCCAAGACAATCCACATTAAAAAGACTGAAAATCGGACAAAGATCTAAAATAGCCCCCACAGCAGTTGCTTTCTGAATGACTGATTCTACGTCTACCAACAAAAAAGGAGGCAAAAAAGATCTAAGAGAAAACAAACCATGCAAGCAGTAATTTAACACTTCACAGAAAGGCAGTTGCACTAGTGGATCAGCAGTTCTACAACAAATGAGAATAAACAGCCTATATAATACTCTAGTTCATAAAGAACTGACCTCTAGAACTTTTTCTTTCCTTTGCCTTGTAACAATCTAGGCAGACCACAAATCCACATTTTTGGCAGACCCAATGAATGTTAAATAATGTGGCTTCACATGCATCACACATCTCACGGACTCCTCTCACTGCTCTCTTCCATGCAATTTTGGCTGAAATACAAAATAAGCAGAATAAAAGGACTGGAATTTAAATGCAAAGCACAGAATGAATAGTCGTTATAGATGAAGCTTTCGTAATTTTCCCCTCAGATCCAACTGGGTGTTGGGGGAGTAAAGTGACCCTTCATAAACAGACCATCAACATCTATCCCCTTAGTTGCATTACACAGCATCCTCATCAATACTACTATCAATACACTATAAATAAATTAAAGCATCCAAAAAACCACAGACTAAAGTAACAGAGAAAGCATATTCCTGCTCAACATCAGCGGGCTGCAAGTACGAAAAATTTCTTTAACATATACTTTTTTAACCCTATGCAACAGAGCTGGGTTTCTCACCTGTCTGCCTGCCTATGGGACATGTTTAATCTCAAGGGCAGCCAAACTGGTGAGTCGGATGGTTAAAGCTGCTAGGAGGAGGGGGGAGGGAGGTGTCTGTCCTGAAGACCTGGCTAGGACTACTTCTTTCTGCCCCACCTCCTCCTGCCCCACCTCCTCCTTGTATTGCCTGGAATTAGTGGAGCAACCAGCCCGTTTCCAGCCTGCGCCCATCTGCTGTGGGCCAGAAGGACAAACTGTGGCTTCAGTGGGGAGGAGGCAATGGTGTTAGCACCCGCTCTGTGGGGCCCACACTGTCACATTATTCTCCTTTGTTTTGGGAAGTAGATACGTCAGAAACACAGCGTCTGTTGGCAGGAGTCTGTACCTGGCTTGCTGTGGGCCTTGGCTTGGAGCTGGCTGCTCTGGCTGGAGAGCTGGAGGCCAAGCTGGGAACGGAGGCTGCTCCAATCCCAACAGCAGCCTGACCCCAGCCCTGGCCCAGCTCGGCCACCAGCACAGGGAGGGGGAACAGGCTGACTTACTGAGGAAGGTCCTCCCCCTTCCTGACATACCCTCTTACAAAATAGCCTAGGAAAATCCAACACGACAGTCCGGTGAAGCAAGCTACTGTAAAGGAAGCAATGGGTCATGATGAATGGAAACACTCAGTAAAACTGCGGAACAGCTGAGAGCATTTGAGATTTCCTTACCGTCTTTTTTCACCCAGGACATGGCTGTTTTCTCAGATGTTACTAACTGACAAAATTTATCACCTATGATATCTAGAATGTATTTAGAAGTTTCTAGGTCCAGATCATCATCTTCATAGTTTTCGTGTGTCCATAAACTCAGTGCTTCGTCATCATATTGATCAGGAGAAGAGAAACCATCTATCCTAACCACTCCGTTCTTACTAAAAGATAACCTAAAAATGAAAACAGATAAGCTATATATTATTACATTCTGTGACTTAATTTACTTGTTAATTTACCTCACTGCTTACCTTACAAGTAAATTTTCTTTACCTTCTTGAGCATCCTGCCATTTTTTTTAATTTAAAAACAAGTCCTAATGCCAAAATTGTTTTCAAAATGAATAGTAAGGAAGCACGAAAACTAAAACTTTTCAGGCATTTTTTACATTCGGTTTACTTCTCATTCTATATGTAACATTTATTACCGCTTTAAAATTGCAGACAGGAAAATTCTCTCCCCTCCCCCCCTTATTTTTACACAGAAGTTTGGTTCCACCTATTCCTCACCTTTAATCTTCGGAGTGTCTGTGACAGCAATCACTTAGTCTGGCTCATATTTTATAGATCTTTCTATCCAGCTGCACTCATACTCAGAAAACAGGAGTTCAAACACCATATTTAACTCTTTCTAGGCAGAACAAATCACTAACACAAGATAACGTTTTTGTATCTGCTAATTTCTGACCTTTAGAATAACTAAAGGTTTTCCTGTTATCCTCCCTAATACCAATCCACTAACCCTGACTACAGTTAGCTTATTTTTAAGCAGTAACGATTCATTACTCCATCTTGCATAATACAGGATAATTCATTATATGTATCCGATTATTACAATTAAGGCATTTTACAGCAATGTCAGTAAAACAGTCCTGAATTCAGAACTAAGTACCAAACCCAGTACTCAGATGTATATTTAATAAACAAGAAATGATGAATTTTGAGTTACAATAATGACTTCCAACAGCAGTGCAAACTTCATTTACAACTCAGTTCCTACTATCTAAACACAATGAAAACAATTAAACTGCCCTAAAATTTAGCCCAATGTATTAAAAACATTCTGTTTTTTAAATTCCATAACTGTGTTTTGAAACATTGACAAAACTTTATCACTGATGTTCTCTCCTTTATACAGGAGAAAACCCACAAAACTCCAATACTGCCACATTAGGAAGAAAATATTCTTACGCAGCAGGTATTCCAAGTCCAATTTTGAACTGATTCCTGTAGGACTACCAAGTCTTGTAACTAAAGCTGCTTTATAAAAGAATTAAACCCAACCTAGGGAACAATTCCCTGTCCGATGCGAGTCAGATATATACTGACAACACAGCCCCTGTGCAATTTATAGCTGTTTCATTCTGTCTCGATAGCTGCTCTGCCTGTGCCACGTATGATATGCTGCATATCCTGGGAAATTTTCTTCCTGACTCGTGAGTTCTCCTTGACTGGCCACTAATTGTGAAAAGGGAGATCACAACTCCTCTGTCCTCAGAAAACTCCCAGAAAACCCTAAGCAGCATTCCCACCATATACTGGCATAAGAACAATTACGAATTAGTGCAACTCTGCGGTTGCACAACTTGTCCAGAATACCTGAAGCTTGCCTTTTGAAAATCCCACTTCAAATGTCAGACACCTGTGTAATGGTGATGTACTGTATTTTCTGCTTGCCTAAGGTACATTGGGCAGTTGTTCTAATGTCTTTGCTATAAAGTTTTAAACAGCAATGAAGTCAATCCACAAAAGAAACAAGAAATACAAATGTAAATACTATTAGACAGCATCTTTTATCAGGCAGACTGACTGAGCCAGAAAAATCAGACAAGCATTCAAGCATGAAAGTCCTTTGTCAGTATTCTTTTTAAAAGTTAAAACACCACGTTATCAGGAAATAGCTGCACTTACCGCCGAAAATAGTAAAATCTACAAAATACTGGTGAGTGAGTTGGTTCTTCTCCTTTCTTACTTCTTATTAACCTACATTCTCTGCATTTTTGCAAGTTTGGTCCTATTTCAGAGCAAGAATCATCCTGCAAAAAGGACTCTCCCGTTTGCTTCAGCTTCTTTACTTTGCGCCAATCTTTTAACACTGAGCGAGGTATACCAGCTGCAAAAGTAAGGAGAGTTTCAGATGAGGTACTGGTAGCCCTTATTCAGAGACCCCAGTCAGATCAGTCAGCGTCCAACGTCTCTGAAAGTACCTGCGTAACACATTTCATTCTTACTTCCATTTGTCTGCCTGTCAGCACCGAAGTTTAAAAAGCATAGCTACCAACTAGACTTACACAGGCAGGAGCACAATTTACCAATTTACCGAGCACAATTACCTGCTGAGTTACCAGGAATACCTAGGACACTACTTGTCCTCTTATATTAAGTGTATTGTTCACCAAATATTCCATTAAAACCATCTTCAAAATCTCCTGCTTACAAAACAAGCAAAGTAGCACAATATTCCCCTCCAAGTTTAAATTCTGTTTCAAGTGAAGATGTATGCAAAAAAGTCAATTTAATGAATGAAAGCAGAGCTTAAAAAAAAAAAAAAAAATCCTAAAAAATTAAAAATTTATTTTTGCTGAGGGTTACAGATATGATTACAGAAGAGCAGCTCTATTCACATATAACTCATCTGAACTTAATGTAAAATATCCGGCATAAGAAAGAACAGAATCCATTTACTCTGTTGAGTCTGTTGGCTTTGCAAGGCTAAGCAGTACAATTCTATTTTCAATATGAAAAGTCAGCAGATCCAACACTGAGTAACACGAGGAGCAAATCTATTGAGTAATATGTGCAATTTTCACATACACATTTTGAAACAGAACCATGTTATTATTTAACTAGGCTTTCATTTCGATGACTTAGAAGTGGCACCAGTTTTATCTGCAGACAGATAGGACAATCTGTCATTTCATCTACCACTACTCTTGAAAGTTCATGTCCTATAAACACGGGTCTGATGCAGAATGATAGAGAGGTCAGGGTGCTAACTTTGGACTTTGTACCTGGGTTCAGATCTGTATTTTGCCAGAGATGACTTGTGCAAACTTTGCAAGTGACAGACCGCCTATGCCTCAGTTCATGGCCTACAAAATGCGCTCCCAACTCAGATGAGGAGCATGATAGCAAATGGATTAAAACTTGAGAACAGAAAAGGCCAAAGCACAGGTTTGCTAGTCCAAAACACTGTTTTTTGCCTTGGAACCAGAGATCTTGGGAGTCATCTGGGAACTGCTAGACTTCAAGCTCTGCAGGCAGGAACTTGGAAGACCCTCAACACTTGCAGGACTGTAAAATGCATTGCTTTGCAGGAGGGAGCCTTGCAGCCTGGAGCTCTGAGTGCTCTGGCGAGCACACGGGCTCCCGGGGCTTTCCTAAACGTCATTGAGACAAAGCAGCTTTCAACCCTGGCAGTATCCAGATACCACACACGCTGCGAAACAGCCACTGAGCCCCAGGTCCTGAAGCACAGTTATCTTCAGCTGCCTATGGGGAGACCAGGCGGACGTCTCTCCTGAGACCTCCTCAAGGTTGGCTATGTGTTTGTATAAATCTTTGTGGGAAGTCCTTTATGTAAAAAAAAAGTCTGAACAGCACACTCTCAGAAATTGTAACAAAGCTCCCCTAAGATAAACTGACAGGAGTATCAGAAATGCTCATCTACTTAATAGGTCAAGTAGGAAAATGGACATAAAGACCTCAGGTCTTTCAAGATTTTGAGAGAGGATGGCAAGCATAAGAAGCTGCTACCATGGGACAGGCCCAACCTGTAAATGTGCAGGGGACACACAGTGTGACTCACAACAGAACATAACACCATCCCCTACCAGTTTCCTGACCTAAGTTACATGAAACAGTTCCATAATGTTTTCTCATATATTAGTTTCATACTCAAGTACCACTAGCCAAAACAACTGACTGCCTTCCCTTAACAATCCTTCTACAATAAACCCACAAAAAATATTTTACAATAATACAAAGGTTATAAAGACCTAACATGTTACATACATATATTTACAGTTCACTTTAGGAAGAGAAACTGAGATAGAATTTATATGCATGTTCTCCTTGATCTTCCCTTGGGGGGGGTGGGGGAGGAGTAATACTACTATCACTGGACCCAAGCCAGAATACCTCAGACAGACTGCAACACTTCCAGCACCCAGTACAACTTAAGGATCAAGTACTCTCAGATGCCAGAAGAGTAACTTCATACACTAGGCAGTAAAAGACCAAAGAATGTAGTTACAGGGAACAGTACTCATTTACTTACTACCTGTACTTAAAAAAATCTGGCAAAAAGTAATTCAATGGTAGACTTCCTCATACTCCAACAGAACAAAGACAAAATAATCATCCTTGGAAAAGATTAAATTGGGATGCAAAATAAAGTAAGTTCTTAAAACCCCTCATGTTGGCAGACCAGTTTCTTTTTTCAGATAAATCCAGTTACAATCTGCTACATGCTAGAGCATTACATTGAAATTTGTATTTCCCTGAATTTCTTTGTTCCTTAAACAAGAGGGATGTTAACACCAGTTAATACACATGCTAGTTAGGAGTGTAAAATGACTCTCCCTCAAATCTTTCATTAAATTAACCAAATCATAACAGAGTGGCATCAGGTGCTCAAGGAATTGCTTCTGGCTTTCTGATCAACAGACGAATTAAAGTTCAACAATAGAGAGTCTATCCCTCCAGTAGTAGTATGAAAATAAATGCATTAGATCTTTTAAAATTATATCTCTCTCTCAATACAGGTGGCACAACTATATACACGTCTGCTGAATTCTGACAGACGGCATAAACCAGTTTGTTTACTACTTATTTTTAGGCCAAGAACCAGTTTGTTAACACATATATACAAAATGCTGAATTTCTTAAACCAGGATATTTCAAATGGCCCCAAGACAGACAAATCTGGACCTTCTCATTTACACAGGCATGCTTTTTAACTCTTTTCCCAGCTATCATACATGACAAACCCTCTAGGATTAACACTGTTAGACTTCACATTAGTCTGTCTCTTCCAAAGCAGGTTAATATACTCACTGCTGTTACTGCCGCTCTGTAACTTCAGCTTGCTTTTTTCTTTGGCACTCCTGCTAAGAACACCATTCGGTTTCACTTCTTCCTCCGTATCACCCTTTTTTTTCTGCAAATCATTTTGTTTCTTTTTGTAAGTTGGCTTGGGCTGCCGTTTAGTCCTTTGCTCTGACTTGCTCTCGCTTTCATCAGAGTCGCCACTTTCAGAGCCAGACTCATAAGTTCGTTTTGCTTTTCTCCTAGGGTGCTTATCTTCCTTCACAAACTTATCTGCCAAGATTTTACTATCTATGTTATTTTGCAAGTCATTTGATGTAGAAGCTATTAAATTGACAGTACATGGCTTAATAATTTCTGAAACACTGTTCCCTGAATTCTCTTTTTTATTAGTGTTTTTATCTTCCTCTGAATGTCTTGTTAGCCAAGCCTTTTTCAGTTTAGTGTGGTAGTTTGGCTGACTCATCTGGGAAGTTTGCCCACTGCCTACAGAGTTCGCTTTGTTTATTGTATTACAGACGATAGCACTGTCTAGGGAGAGAGAGGTTGAAAATGTCTGATTTTTCACAGAGTTGGACTCCGTCTCACTGGTGTTACTACTTTTAAACTGAGCTGCAGCCAACGCTGCCTTGTGCTTTTTCAAATGGACGAAGTCGGTGGAGGTGGAGAATCCCGAGCTGGGCTGAGCAGCGCTGCCTGTCTTGCCAGCGGCGGGTGTAACCGGAGCTGGAGCGCTGACCTTGCATTCCTGGATCTGCCCCACCGCCTGACTTGCTGCTCTGGAGGCAGCACACTCCAGCGGCGCACAGGCCAGGACTGTGTTTGATAAAGAGTAAGTCACTTCGGAACTACCCCAGCTTGACACACTAGTAGTTGTTGCTGCTGATGCGGTGACATCCGTTTTGGTACTGCAGATCATAGTTGTCGTAGGGGTGACAGCACAAGGAATGCTGCCTTGTGAGACAGCTGGAAATTTCTTTTCATACTGTGTGCGAGAACTGTCTGAGTTCATATTTGGCAGAATGATTCTTCCAGTCTCCCTGGCTTCCGCTGTTTTCAGGCAATCTGCTTGATTTGTCACAGCTGAAGATCTCTCACTAACTCGATCTTTGGAAGCAGACTGCATTACTGGTACGCTATCGTATTTCGTGCTAGAAGGAGGACGCACAATAACAGATGCCGTAGCGGACTGTGACTTTCCACTCATTCTTTCAACATGCCAATCCACTTTTTCATTATTTGGGGCATTACTGGACTTCCATATTTCTGACACATTCTGTTCAGAAACGCCCTTGTAAACAGTCTGAGCCTCCTTAGGCTCAGGTACTAAAGTTGGTGGTTTCTGCAGCTCCTGTATTTTGCCAGCACCAGCGTTAACAGGTTGCACGGGGGTTAGAGTTGGAGGTGAAAGGCTGCTATAACTGCTTTCCTTCTTCTCCAGGTTCTGGTGCACAGGGGGGTGAAACACAGGGGCTCTATGCAAGGCAGGCATACTCCGGAGTGTATTTGAAGACGAGATTGACAACTGAGTAGGGCTCCTGCTGTCGCTTCTAAAAGAATTTACTGAGTGAGACTGCACCGACTGTGAAAGCTGCTCAGGTATCTTGCTCGCAGAGCCTTCACTCTCTGGTTGGTGCTTAATTAAAGGTGGGGGTTTTGAAAGAGAAGAAATGTAAGAGGGGAGAGACTGGGGACTAGCTGCTGTTGAAGGACAATTAGTCTGCTTATCAACATACGCACTTGAAGCTTCCTTTGATGGGTATGATCTTGGCGGTTCATTTACTACACTGTTTGACAATGTGGTGAAATAGTTACTCTGCGGCAAACTCTGTGGCACCGAATGCTTCATTTTATACAGTTCTGACACAGAGCGTTCTGCATCTTTGTCATATTTTACTGAATGGCTTTTGGGACTTGAAGATAAGGATGTTACCCTAGAATAGTTCTCTCTCTCTCCCTCCAGTGCCTTTATTTTAGCTGTAAAAGGAGCAACTTCAATACTTTCTTGGAGTATCCGTCTGTGTTCTTCTTTGTATTTGCTCAGTCGCTCCCCAGTCTCCTGTGGTGGCCTTGGCAGCTGGTTCAACATTGGATCTGCAAAATGTCTGTGCATATGGCTCTCTTTTGCTGTCTGTGTTCTGCTTTGCTCTAGCTCTGTCTTTACTGGTGCAGTTGTAACGGAACGTAAAGGTTCAATAAACGCTTTCCTCTCCAGTTCTCTGAAAAAGGTTAAGCAGACACGGGTTAGTCTGAATGTACCGCAACAAGCTTAAATGGAAGACCTTTCTTCCCCTGCTCTGAACAAAGTTACTTATTAACACAAAATAAACTTTTCTTTATATTAGGTACAATTTTCAAAAGTCTTCAAATGACTCAGGAACTCAAGCAGCATTCCAAGTCAAGAGGGCAGAGTCTGGTTTGCAGCACACTGGCAAGATTTCTCTATCACAGGCACCCATGTTTACAAATAAACTTAAAAAGGAAGCTAGAAGACATCATCAGCTGCTGAAATGTACCCTCTCACACAGAGTGAAACAGCAAACTTACTCTTTGTGATGCTCTGCGATACTTTTGGACAATGGTGGACTGGAATGCGTTGTCAGTTTGAGAGGCCGAAGGGGATCTGCACTGGACGGTCGCACAGGAATGTGACTCAGTAAACCAAGGCTGTCTGCTGAGGTCACTGGGGTGGGCTGGTGTAACCACGGGCTGGGAGTATTCTGTTAACACCAACCAAAACAGAAGAATAAAATCAGATTTCAAAGTAATCTTGGGACCACAGGAGTTATTGTATCAAGTCCTACCAATGATCAGAGTGAAGGAATGTATTTCAGCATCATATCATACACAGTAAATAAAATTAAGCATTTTAAGTCAATTTTTGATCAACTGGAACATCTGATTGTACTTCCCCTGAACTTGTGGCATGTAAAATAGTTTACACATTTCAGAAGCATGCTTAGAATCATTTAATTTTCAAGTATTCAGCATGAATAGTTAATTCCAGAATGGCATCTCAAGCTCATCAAAATTAGCAAATCAGTGATAGTCTGACAACACTTAACATCAGTTACTAGTAAACAGACCATTAGCTCTTCAAGGAATTGCAAGAAGTATTTCTTTCAAAGGCAAATATAGTATAGTATTTCTGGAAAACAATTTAATCTCCAGCTTTATTGCAAATGTCAATGTCAGTGAAAGAAGTATTTCTTTCCTGGATGGTTCTCTTCCTCCCCCCAACCAAATGATTAAGTATGGTAATCTTAATTCATCTGCTTTATTTTGCCAGACATTTTTATTTGGCATAATTTCATCAGCAGCACACTAACAAAACCATAAACGTACACACCTGCCATACTTTGCAGTATGGCAGAGGCACAGTATGCACAATTTTGCGCTGTGTACCTCAATACTCATTTACACACACTGTGAGAGTCTTAATTTATGAAACTTAATTGACTACTTGGGTAAGTTTCTATTTTCTTATCTTCTCTGAAACTTGTGTAACAACTCTGCAGAGAAGATCAAGAGTAGCGCTCTGTCTCTCTCCCATTTCCCTCTCTCCTCTGAGACCTGCTTACGAGAAACACGTGTGGAGGAGTGGGAAGGCAAGGCACGCTGTCAAAGTGGTGCTCGGGTGCTAGGGGCAAACCAAGAAGGGATCAGGACATGAGTGAGCAGAGCTCTCACGCACATCCCAAAGCCTCTAGGTACTGCTCCACCCCTACTCCTAGCACTGCCCAGAACTTCTTCCCCTGCTCTGCTCCTCACCAGTCCATCCCTCTCCTTCTGTGCAGCCTTGGCAACTCCCAGTTGAGAACTGTTGTGGCAGAAGGGGAGCCAAGCGCCCTCATGACACACGTACGTAGCACAGGATAGATCTGCAGGTGCTACAACTTTGAAGTTCTGATTTCTATATTTTTGAATATTTAAAGCAACCACTTGGGTTTCTGCTAAGAGTTCTAGAGCATGTTTCCTAGGCCAGGAGTTCCCACACTGTGGCGAGTTCCCACGAATAGCTTGTAAACTGTATTAAAGTATTATGCAAAAAAGGCCTGTCACCTTCTCCCTAGAGGAGCTTGGGAACATCTGCTTGAGCACCAAACATTACTCAAACAGCTTCATGACTCCACCTGCAACCATCTACGGCCCAGCCCAAAGACAGAAGCTGCCACAGCCACCTGCAGACGGTAGGAAAAGGCGGGCTTGGGGGCACGCTTCCTTCAGCACACAGACACGGCTCAGCCCTGAGCCCAGGGTGGCTGCTGCTGCTGCTGTTACAGCTGACACACAGATTCTGTTCTGCGATCGTGGCATCCATGCAAACCAACTTTGGAAACGCCCATTCTGGGTTTCTAAGATGTATTTAAAAAAGGCCTCCAGTGTGAGAGCCAGAAGACAAGTCACCACAAGACAATTGCCACATATCAACATAATTAAAAAGCTACATGCCTCGGTATGCAGGGCCGCATACTTCAGGCAGCCAAACTGAAAACAGAGTCTATCGTTAAGTTCTTCAAAATGGACTTCAGCATGGGGTGGAGCAGACACCAACATGAAAAGATAAATCCACCTATAGTCTTGTCTTAGGCTTTTCTTCCCTGCTGCTTTTGACTTTATCACATTTTAGATCAAACTGACTTCATATTACAAGGCCAACTCAAACTGACTGTTTGGGAAAGACTTGGCCACAATGGTTTGGCTTTTCTCAAGAATGAGGCTGGGGAAGAATAGCCTTCCCCGTGATGAAAAATAAAAAAAATCTCTATAACCATTCAGAAACTCCAAGCTTTGACGCAAAGGCTTACAATTTGGCAGAAGGGTGACTGTCAGCAACATGCCTTTTGTGGTCCCTGTGAAAATCTGCCCAAATTAGGCCAAGTTGTAAGCCTCTAAAAATCAGTATGCACACGCTCAGTGGAGGTTTGATTGAAGCTGGCAGTAAAGCTCTCCAAAGTTTCTGTCTGTGCTACACATGCTTCATCTTATGCTGTTCCTCTAAGGTGCCTGCAATGAGCATGCCATATCCCAAGCCTGCAGGAGCTGAGAAAACTTTTCCTGTAATTGCCACACCTGCCTGCCAAACACCACCACCGCACTGGGCACTAGGCTGAAAAATACAAACCATTTCTTCTTAGACTTCAGTGGTTAGATGCAGCATACAGACAGAGGAATCACCCTGACTTGAATACAGAGGAGTAGAAAGCAGATGGGAAGGCAGGGGATGTGTGTCAACAGGAACAGAAGGGGAGAAAAAGACACGCCAAGAGAGGGTACAGATAGTGTAAAGACAAGAGAAATGCGTGTACAGTGCAAGAAAGATTTATAAATGCTAGAGTATTTATCTTCAGAACTTCCTACTGGGTTTAGGACTCCTTCTGTCTCAGCTCTTCTCCATTATTTAGCAAGCATACATGAAATTTCACTATGAAGATGACTGTCTACTTCTCCTAGCATTTAACTTATCTAATGGTTTTCATAGTTTGAGGTAGCAAATATTCAGCCAGTGGAATCAAGGTCCCAAACCAGCTGGGTGACCTCACTTGATCATAAACTAAAACTAGATATTTTGTCTGTCTTCAAAATACTTAGGAAATCAAGGTCTGGAAAAACTCTCTCACATCCACTCTGAGACAGTGGTACCTACTGAATTTCCACTCCTAGTTAGTTCTGTGCCTACTCAAAGAACCCACTGTCAATGTACACTCAGTGTGGTACAAACTACTGAGCCTGCACCTAGAAAACCACAGCTGGGAGACACCAACCCCGGCTAAATAAGTCATTAAGAAATGAGCACAACTTACCCTTCTCAAGGAAGCCTCCGCGTTAACAGGTGTTTCTGGGTGGACCCATTTGGAGGAGGGCAGACCGAGTCCTGAGTAAGCATGTGTTCCGTTTGGATACTGCCAAATAATTGGATAAAGCCCTAGCTGATTATAGGAAGCAGAAGGATGAGCTTGTCCAAGAAGATGTGGAGACTGGTGTTGTAACATCTGTTGCTGCTGCTGGTGTGCTAATGCCAAATGGCTTAAGCTGCTAGCATGAGCAGTCTCTAGTCGCGGATGGCCACCCAGCAAGGAGGCAGCAGGCACTCCGGGTAACACTGCAGGAAGTAGATGAGGGTGATGAACAGAATGGTGAGATGCGGTACTAAGGGGGTGAGTGTTAATAGCGGACAAGGGAGCCTGCGCTGAAGACCCAGCTAGCAGATGGGATGAGCCAGTTAATGCGGGATGATGAGCATTTGGATTTAAACAGGTTCGGTGGGATGAGGAATGCAGAGGATAATTATGCTGATGCAAATAAGGTGAAATGTGATTAGTTCCTGTTTCTTGTCCAATCAGAGTGGGGTCCCTGTACACCGTGAAATGTTCATTCTTGTCAATGATAAGAGGACTTTTAGTAGCTTCTAGAGCACTAACTCTAGCTGGAACTGGATGAAAACTAGACCTAGGCAAATCATGATCAGTTTTACTGCCTGACCTTGTTAATCCAGTAGCATGGCTGTTTTGGGAACTAACCTTAGACTTCACAGTATCAGAAGATTGGGTGAATTTAGGCTTAACATCAGGTGACTTTGTTTTAGGATGATCAACTGAAGCACTAGGTTTTGACTTCAGAGAATCAGGGACTGGACTTTGTTTATGCAGTTTACTCTCTTCTGCTAGAGAAGCTACATTTAACGAAGACATATATGAGCCATACGGTACTTTTTCTTTTTCAGGATTTAAGTGTTCATTTACTGATAACGTTTTTACAACCCCAGGTTGTATCAAATCTGTTTTGTTAACAACACTGCTAACCCAACTTTGATCAGCTTCCTGTTTTCTTGCTTCAAGGAAATTTGCACTTGCAAACTGCTGTTTTAAATTGCTGCTGTGAGATTCTATTTTCTGAACTGTTTGCAAACCAAAGGTACTTGCAGAATTACCCTGGCTCTCCTTTTCAGAGTTGTTTTCATTAGTAATGTCAACAACACATTTCGGAGTAGGAGGTCTGGGTACAAATTGCTCATTTTTTAATTCCGCAGTATGATGTTTTTCTGCATTGCACTCTTGAACATGTGCATCCTTGGCATTCTGCTCATAAGCTGTTGGCTGCTCTGCTGCACG
>JMFS01027757.1:0-21110 GCA_000699545.1 Podiceps cristatus | reverse complement strand
TTCACCTTGAACAGCTTTTAAAGCAATGTGAGGTTAACTAGAAAAAGGCTTTGCAGTAATCTGTAGCTTTGCTTATGCAAAATGTGTAAATAATATGACTGTAATGTGAATGGATATAAATGCCAATGCTTTAAGGTTGAGTGAGTATACAGTGAGTATAAGTGGTGGCGTAAGCTTCGGCACTGGCAGTGCAACAAGCCTCTAGATACTCCTGCGTTCAGTAGGGTTGTTCGTATCCACTGTCTGTCACTGCAGCTTCACTGCATTGTTACCTCGTTAGCAGGACTAAAACTAGTGTGTTGTATTTCATGCTACAGCTACAAATGCGTTTGTGTAAAGGCAACCATATTCTAATAGTGTGTTGTTTTGGGGCAGGGGGGGAGTTGCCTTGGTCTAAGCTAGTTACGCACAGATGTATTTTAAGCTGGAAAATACTCCATCCTTGATCCAGAACAAGTAGGTCCACAGAGGGAGTGGTAACAGCACAGTTTATGAAACTTCTTTTCTTTTATATTTTCTTCTGGTCTTCTCTCAAAAACCCTCCCACTGCCTGCTGCATAGACAGAATCTTATGTTAGTTTGTAGTATTTTATACTGATACAAATACTCAATAGTTCATTTGGTTCAGCACAGCTCTAAGCAAATTCTTTCTGAAGTGGTTTGTTAAGTAGCTTTGCAGTGTGCTAATGCATAAAGTCTAGACATCAAATTTGAACTTGCTCAAGTACATTCCTTTTTTACAGATTGACCACCTATCAATAGAAAAACTCCTAATAGACAGTGTCCATGCAAGATCTCATCAAAAACTCCAGGAGCTGAAAGCCATTCTTAAGAGCTACAATGTTAATGATAATTGTATGTTTCTTAAAAAGTTTGTTTCGAGTTAATTTCCATTTGTGCCTAGGAATGATTTCCTTTTTTCTTGGTGTCTCTTGTTTTCTTTGATTTAAAAATATTAAAAAAAGGGTGATGTGTTCAGAATTAACAAGACTTAGCTTTAAATTGTTCTGCATTGATAACAGTAAAATACTCATATTTCTAAATGCAGTATAATAGATGGAGCTGGCAGATCATTATAGTCTGGGTTGAAGGGTTAGAAGTTGTCTACTGTATAACTTGTATGTGTTCAGGATTGAAAACAAATCCCTTCACTGTCTTGAGCTAGCTTTGGATGAGACTTTGCTTAACCTGCTGTTGAAACTATTTGGATTCAAATCAAGCTTATAATTGTGAAGCAGTGTTAAAATGTACTCAAAGATTAATAGTCTCCTTCAAATTTGGTCTGTCTTTTCTCATTGGTTTCTTACTAGCACTGTTTCCACAGAGACATTCTTATATTCAGTTCCCTCTTTATGTTAAGAGTATAATAATGTGCAAGTGCAGATTGGTTCTATAGAACCAATCAGGTTTTGTGATTATAATGGGCTAAGTTTTAATACAATGATCTTGAATTTTGTGTCAAATTGTTAACATTTTTTGTTTAGCATTCATTGAGACAGCTCTTCCAACTCTTGTAATTCCGATTTTGGAACCATGTGGTCGATCAGAGTGCCTGCATGTATTTGTTGATCTCCACTCTGGAATGTTTCAACTGATGCTGTATGGTGTTGGTAAGTAGGTGCAAAACCAGGCTATATTTGATATCTTGCAAGAATCCTGCATTATGAGGTAATTTTATGTGAACAGTTCTGTCAAATCTGAAGTTCTGTAAGTAAATAAGGGTAATGCAAATGGACACCACACTTGGGTCATCATCTAATTACGTGAGTTTGAGGAACAGAGAAGTGGATCTTTGTGCTTAAGAGTCCCAGTTCAGTTAGGAATATTTTAAGAGGATGACAGACTAAATTTTGTTAGACATCATTACAATTCATGTTCTTTATGTGCTGTTGATGGATGCAGTCATTTCATATGGACCTGATTCAGAATTGTATTATGTGACCTTATACATCTTGAGTTACTGTTTAAGTCTTAACTTCAGGTTTCAGATTACTTAAGGAAAAAAGGGAAGTGTGTTCTTTTAGTTTATTTGCCTAATAACATACTACGGTGCTTTTTCAAGCATTATGGATCATTCGTTTTGTATCTTAACCTCTCTTCATAATGAGCCACATGGACACAAGACAAGATGTAACAATTACAAGTTATACCAGGAGAGGTTTCATTTCAATGTAAGAGAGAAATTTTTACAGTGAAAGCAGTCACTGGAATAACCCCCCCCTTCCCCCCTCTGGGCCATGGTGGAGTCCCCATCACTGGACATTTTCAAGATGCAATTGGACAGGGTGTTAGATAATCTCATCTAGGCTCCCTTTCCCACAAAAAGTTGGACCAGATGATCTCTCAAGGTCCCTTCCAACCTGGGCTGTGCTATGATTCTGTGATTGCTGAATTAGATGAGACACTTCTAATGATAGGTCAAAAATTTGTCTGAAGAGCAGGTGTTAAGACCATTCACTCATCTAATGTTCTTACAGATCAACTGACACTCGATGACGTAGAGAAGTCTGTTAATGATGATATGAAGCGTATCATTCCTTGGCTGCAACAGCTTAAGTAAGAGACTTTGAATGTTTCACTTAGTTTGCATAGAATAAATCACCATGTTTGTGTTTTGGATGATCACACTTGCATGGCTTTGTGTTTCATCAAAGCAGGGAGTATGCTTTCTCCCTCTTCTAAGCAACTTGGAGTATTTGCCATCTCTAAATGGGTGAAGGAAATTCTGCTTTTTGCTTGGAGTTGATTCCATAGTCCTCCTTTAGTCTGCCTCCTTACAGGTAGCCTTGTGCATTGCTATGCGCACACTCTGCATGAAGTCTTTTCACTTTGCCAGTAACAGACTACTTTCTTCCTGAGGATCTGATTTTGTGTTCATGTTCATTTTCTTTGTCCTTTATTCCACTCTGTTTCTACAGCTGAACTCTGCTCGTTTCTTGTCAAGAACGATCTCCCTCTCACAACAGAGGGAAAACCGGGAAGTGGCCTAGGATGATTTAAATAATACCTGTTTGTCTTCTAAAACTTGAGCCCTTGCTGGTTTAAACCTCTAACCTTCCTTCCATAAAGCCCTGAGTTCTAGGCACAAGATACGTTTGGCTCCCATAAGGGGTTGTAGCAAATGATACAAATACAGTTTGCATCTGCATGAAAACCAGATTCCACCTGCTCTGTTGTTTTGGAAATTCCCAGTACTCTGAGCTAATTGCAGGGTGAAACCTCCATTTGAGGAATGTTGCTTCTAAAAGAAGCATGATGACGCATGAAGCACTGGCACCCTGGAGAAACTAATCAACCTTCCTTTGTTATAAATAATGTACTGGAGAAATGGCTTGGGTAGTGCTGCAGTTTTTGAGGAAGTTAAGCAGTCCCACAGAATGTCTTTAGGACAGCTATATCTAGCATGTACCTATGAGAATAGACGTGGTGTGTCGTGATGGAGAGATGCTGAGCACCCACACTTTCCACTGGTGTTTTCAGTGGAAGTTTGACTGAAAAACCAAGTCACGTATTTCTGAGCCCTTCTCAAGCTTAGCTAGGCTTTCTGGCCTTGCCACTATAGCCAAAATCCCTGGAGTAGAACAAGTTTAATTCCAAACATTAGAACAAATTTGGTGTCTTGGATGTGGTTCTTCAAGTCTGAATTTACTCAGATGAAAGACTTTGTTTATAGTATAATTCAGTAATGTTAATCCAGCTTCAGTGACTTTTTTTACTGTATTGCTTACCAGCAGCATATGGGAGCAAAGATTTTATTTTCTATACCAAAAATAATTAAGGGTTTCAAATTATAAAATAACTGTAATATGCATGTTTTTTAACTTGTCCCTTTTTTCTGTATATTGTCATTTTATATCATGGTGTATAAAATTTGTGTTCCTTCAGCAAATAACTTCAGGGCTTTTCTTATATTAATAGCTGTCTGTTACCCAGGCTGAAGACAATATGTAAAGCTAGTAATAAGAAAATATAAATTCATCAAGTTTTTCTGTGTGACTGTCTGTATGTAACTTGTGCAGCAATGATAGATGTTGACTTACTTGATACGACTGACTCTTAATTTGATATTAATGCTTTTAACAGCAGTATACTAGAACAATTTAAAACAGTCTCAGGGTACTAATACCTTTATTTCAATGCAAGGTTCTGGCTTGGACAGCAACGTTGCAAACAGTCTATAAAACATCTGCCTACAGTGAGCAGTGAAACTCTTCAACTAGCTAACTATGCTAGCCATCCAGTGGGAAACCTTTCCAAACACAAATTGTTTATCAAACTCACTCGCCTTCCACAATACTACATTGTAAGTAACTGAAAAATGCTTCTATTTTTTGCTCCCAGGCACAGATATACCAGACAGTTTGTACTGTTAACTCTAACATTAGGAACTGAGTGATTGATGTAATCCTCAGCTCTCCCCTCTCTCTTTTCCCTCATTCAGTGGTTTTGTTAAGCAGTCGGGCTCAGAGAGAGGAGGGGACATAAAGGTTTATTACTCAGCAACCTTCCCATTCTCTTTCCGTTTCCTGAAAGTTTAGTCTTCCTTCTCTCATTGGATCCCTTTCCTAGCCACAGTATTAGTATCTTGAAAGAGAAGGTCTTGTCTTTGAGGGTGAGAGGGTAGGAACTGATGTAACTGTATTCTTAGCTCGAGGGCCTTCTCAATTTGTTGTTTTGTTTAAATATAGGTGGTAGAGATGTTTGATGTTCCTGGCAACCCCACAGAACTAGAGTACAAGTACCATTTTCTTTCTGTGAGCTATGCTGAAGGAGATGACAGCCCTGCTACTGCACTTTTACTACAGCAGTTCAAACCAAACATTGAAGAGTTGGTACTAGACGCAAAAAGTGGGAAACAAATGAAAAGTGGTGTCAAGCGCAAGGTATGTGCTTCAAAAGCCATCAGGCTAGTTATAGAGCCTGAAAGCTAAACACGTGTGCTGAGCATCAATACCAGCTCTAGCAGTGTTGTTTCAAAAGTTTGTATGGCTGACATGTTGCAGCTTGGTGTTCTGGACTGCTTCCCCAGGGAGATGTTGGAAGCTATTCTGCAACAGTTGTCTTTTAATTCACACCAGGCCTTCTCTGCTGTTCTAAAGAGCGAAGGCAGAGCACAGTGCCGAGGTAGCTAGAGTACCTTGTATATGCAGAGCAGTGGTATCTGCATGCTGTGCTTCGTGCCATGTAGGTGTAGTTTTTGAAACACTTGCAGGGACTGCTAAGAGTTACTTCTTGGGGTCACACTGACATGGTTTAGTGATATGTAAATACTGTTTTAAGGAAGGAGGTGACTATAAAATTACTTGAACTGGATTGCTTCAGTCCTGAAGTGGACCAGATCCTTTCAGGAGTTTGTGCCCAAGGTGTGATTCATTTAAAACTTGGGTGAATGAGATTATTATGACATTTTTTCAAAATGTTTACTCCAAATGTGCAAGTACATTTATCTTTATTTTAATTCTAGTTATCTGGTGATCCATGTTCCATAGAACCCAAGAAACCAAAACGGTCAGGAGAAATGTGTGCCTTCAATAAACTGCTAGCTCATATTGTAGCCATGTGTGATACAAATATGCCGTTTATAGGGCTTCGTATGGAGGTACGTAATAAGAAATATTTTGTTTCCTCCTTCCCCTCTACTACTTATGATTCTCTTGTCTAGATGCGAGTATTCATCAAACTTGTGGTCATGAGTTCGCTTTGGAGCTCCCCCACCAGCTGAGCCTGGGTTAAAGATGTTCTACACTGGATTGCTCTAGTCTTGTAGCTTGTTCTCTAATACCAAGCACTGCAAAAAGCTTGAAAAGCTGAGGAAAAAAGGAAAAATGAGAGGATGAAAGACATAATTGTGGGAGACAACTTTATACCAGATTTGCACAGACTGTTTTTTAGCTTTCCAATGCTTGAGGATGTGAAACATCTGTCACCCTTAGGGAGAAAGGGGGGAAAAAAAATCCTTGAGGAAGTTAGGTTTTTTGCTTGGTATAACATTTTTCTTGTTCATTCTTAGTTATCCAATATGGACATTCCTCACCAAGGAGTACAAGTAGAAGGAGATGGCTTCAGCCATGCAATACGTTTATTAAAGTAAGAGAATGTGTTTTAATTTATTACTGTACGTATGCTTGAGAGAAAAAAAAAAATGGTTGGAGAGTAACACTAAAAATATCAAGGCAGGAGAATTTCTGGTTTTGTGGGGTTTTTTGGTTTGGTTTTTGGTGTGTTGTTTTTTTGGTGTGTGGGTTTTGGTTTTGGTGGGTTTTTTCTTTTAATAGTCTTGCACTCTCATGTGAAGCAGTGCAGGAGAAAGAGGAAAATAATAGTAGACACAGAGCCAACAATAATTTGTTTCCTTCATTAGTCTAAACTGGGAAGCTCTGAAAACAGTCTGACAGTCCTCAGTCCTAAGATTCAGGCAGTGCTAAGGAAAATATGGCAATGATTCATGAACATATAATTGCAATTTTAGATCAAATCAGAGGCCTACATACTCTGCATGTTATTTGACAATTATCAGCATACGATACTGCGGAGATAAATGCAAGGAATCCCAGAAAAGACAATTGCATGGTAAAAAAACTTGAGGAAACATCTGAGAATCTTACAGTAACTTAAGAGTGGAAGGGACCTGTGGATGTCAGAGGACAAATTTAACGGTTGGACTCGATGACCTTAAGGTTCTTTTCCAACCTTGACAATCCTATGATCCTATGTCATCTGGCCCAACCCCCTGCTCAAAGCAGGGCTGATCAGCTGCATTTTCCAGTCTCCGAGGGTTTTTGTGCCCTTCTTGGGCACAGCAATCTCAAATGCTGACTAGAGGGGAACAGTCACTTGATTGCCTGGCTAATACAGCCCAGGTTGCAGTGGTCTGTCACTTCTGCAATGGCACACTGCTGACTCCTATTCAATCTGTCTCCCAGGCCCCCAAGTTCTTCTGCAGAGCTGCTACTCAGCCAGTCAGTCCCCACCCTTTGCTGTTGTTTGAGGTTGTTTAGGCCCAAGTGCAGGACTTTGTTTTCATTGAACTTGGGGAGGTTGCTGTTAACACGTTCCTCCAGCCAGCAGAATGGCAGCCCTGTCCTCCAGCGTGTTACGTCCTCCCTTCAGTTTGGTGTCATCTGTGGACTTGCTATTCCTTTGCATCACATAGATTATTGTAATTGTTAAACAGTATTGGCCTCTGTGTTAACCTCAAGGAATGTCAGCCGCAACCAGCTGCTAATTGAACCAGCAGCTACTGACCACAGTGCTTTCTACCTGGCAGTCCAGCCAGTTTTTCACACTTCTTGGAGGCTACTTCAAGCCTCACCAGTTAAACTTTGGTTTACGTTATGAAGTAAAACAGATTGTATCAGTTAAAAACATTTTAAAACAAACAAACAAACAAAAAAACACACACACACCAAAGACAACTTCTAGAGCAAAATCTTCTTAACTTTTATGCTGCAGAAATGTACAGTGCTGTAAAGGCATCAGTCTCTAAATGCATCAGGACCTACCTTTTTAACTTTGCATGTGAGAAGTACTGAGAACTTGTGAGCTGAAGTTAGGGGGTAGTACATGAAATTTCTGGATAGGTTCTCAAGGGATTTGAAAAAGTTCAGCATGTTTTTACTTAAGCTTTATTTAGTCCGTTCCCTAAGCAATATTCTCACATTAGGAAATGGATAAATGAGTGGATAACTAAGATAACTGCCAGGTTGTTCATTGCATTTAGGCTGAGCTTGTTCTAGAGGACGAACTTATCTATGAATTCGGGTTCCCACAGAACTTAATGTATTTTCATCTTTTTTAGCTTTTTTCTCTGTATAAAAGCTTTATATCAGTGTGCTCTTGCTTTCACCAGGAAATCAGGGCAACTCAACAGATTTTAACAGTTTAAATTTGCAAGTGTTGAATCCATATAAGAATTGGTCTTAACTCATAGTGCTTTTGTAACACACTACAGTCCTTGAAGAGGAATAGGATATCTCACTGTGCAGTCCAGCTATCTTTTCTCTTGATTTGTTGATTCTTTCATGTCCAGACTTGGAAGTCCTTCAGGAAATGTTAGAAGGTAGTATTTTTAGTTTTGAAACTGTTCTGTGTATAATTGAGATCCTTTTTTCTTCATGAATAGAATTCCTCCCTGTAAGGGTGTAAATGAGGAAACGCAGAAGGCTCTAGACCGTTCTCTTCTTGATTGCACTTTCCGATTACAAGGTAGAAATAATCGCACATGGGTGGCTGAGCTGGTGTTTGCAAACTGTCCGCTTAATAGCACTTCATCCAGGGAGCAAGGTAAATTTTATTTAGGAAGACTGGTAGGTTTTGTTTCTTTGTGTTTTACATTGTCTGTTCCAGTAGCTCTAATGTTTTGGTGTTACTGGACAACTGCTCTTAAGATTTCTAGTGAACCACGGTGCACCTGAATCAAAATTTTGACTGCTGAGTTGATGCACTTTTATTATTTAAATATACCTCCTGGTCACTTGCCACAGTTCACTCTTAGTCGGTAAACCGCAGTTCAGGACCACTAGTTTTATCAGTATTTACCATCTCCTAACTCTGCAGGACCAACCCGTCATGTTTACCTGACGTATGAAAACCAGTTATCTGAACCAGTTGGAGGTCGCAAAGTTGTTGAGATGTTCCTTAATGACTGGAACAGCATTGCTCGGCTGTATGAATGTGTCCTGGAGTTTGCACGATCCTTACCAGGTACAGAAATCATCATCTTTTCACTGAAGTCGTGTTTGCAGATTACTATGGTTTTCTCACTCTAACTCTTTTCCTTTCTCTCTTCAAAGACATACCCAACCACTTAAACATTTTTTCAGAAGTTCGTATCTACAATTACCGAAAACTTATCCTTTGTTATGGAACTACCAAGGGGAGCTCAGTAAGTAACTCCTAAGTGTACATAAAATGTATGCTTGAAAATAGAATGGGTAGGCCTAGACTTCTCAGAACTGTGCTACAAAATATTTCCTTGTGTTGCATTATTGTGGAATTAATGTCAATGAATGTAGAGAAGACAGAAATAGAGAGTGCTAGATTACTAATTTGCTAGGTTACTAGATGTTCGGGTTCTTTGAGAATTTGTATAAGATGCTTCACATTGTGGGAAGGACAGCTGTGTGCTCCTGATTGATGAAAGCTGGTGTGGCAGCCTTTTTCTGACAAACCTGTAAGTGTTGCTATTGGTCACTGTTGTATATTGGGATATATGGATATACATAAGCTGTGTGCTTAATGCTGCCTTAGAAGAAAGGCCTCTTAACAAAGTCTTAAGTGTAATACTGTGCTTTGAAATGAGGCAGTCCTTTAATTACTCTGTAGCAGTGTCATTCCCTTGTTCAGAACTCTAGCTTACTCTTTAGTATTTGAATTTACAGCTTATTAATTACTTTGCTAACTGTGTACTTGCTCACATTCTTGCGTTGAATGCAAGGTAGAGAAGGAAGTAATTGCATGTTTATTACAGACTAAGAATGTATTTTTGTGTGAAACCAATGCAAAGTGGGTGATGCACTTGCAATTTGCTTCCAGGAAGGCTTTTGTGTTTATCTTCTAAGCTGAGTTTTTAAGAGTGTTTCTATGTGCGTTTTTACTGGGACAGTTAATAAATAGCAAGAGTAGCAGTGTGGATTTTGCATGTCACTTCCTTACATATTAGCATGCCTAGTTCTCATTTTTGTCTCCAAAAGCTCATTATTAATCAGTTCTCTGCAGCATGAATCTCTCGGGTTTAATTTCCTGTATCTCACCTTTAGCAAAATAGGCTTTTGTTCTTTCTGATTGACTTGCTGAAGTAGTTCCCCAGATTTGTTGTTGCCAACAATCCAGCTAGCTAAATGGATATTAAAGCCAACAGCACCTTTTTTTTTTTCCTTTTTTCAGAACCTCAACAACTTTTGAAGAAGAGTAGTTAGGAATCTGTTGAGGTTTGATGAAAAATAGGGGAAAAATGACAGCAGACCAGCTTTCTTGTTGTAACCTTGTAGTTGTTCTAGTTTCCAAAACTATTTTGTGTTCTTGACGTTGCAGATCAGCATTCAGTGGAACTCCATACTCCAGAAGTTCCACATTTCACTGGGAACTGTTGGCCCGAACTCAGGTTGCAGTAACTGTCACAACACAATCCTGCACCAGCTCCAGGAGATGTTTAATAAAACTCCAAATGTGGTGCAGTTGTTACAGGTAACATTTTAAAAACTTCTCTCAAGAAAAAAGGCAAGATAATTAAGAGCTGAATTCTGATTAAATTGTTCTCTTCAAAATTACATGTGTGTGTTATGATTGTATATGGATCTTATTGGCAGAAGGTAGCTTGGGGAAGATGGTATCCCCCCAGTGCCCCGTTTTCCCTGAGCTTTACTTAAAGGTAAGCTACCTAATCTCTCAATCTTTGTTTTCTCTCAAGGTTTTGTTTGACACTCAGGCTCCATTAAATGCCATCAACAAACTGCCAACTGTGCCCATGCTGGGTCTGACTCAACGCACCAACACTGCCTATCAGTGTTTTTCAATTCTGCCACAGTCACCCACACATATCAGGCTGGCTTTTAGGAATATGTACTGCATTGACATCTACTGCCGGAGTCGTGGTGTTGTAGCGATACGTGATGGGGCGTACAGTCTCTTTGACAACAGCAAAATAGTTGAAGGCTTTTACCCTGCGCCTGGATTAAAGGTGACTGTTTTCTGTGTTTTCTGGCACATTGTAAATAAATAAGCTTCTAACTTGAAGCATGGATCTGATGTGAAGAGCTTTGTGAAGCTTTTTTTTGTGAGGAACTGCAGTCCATCCAAAATTCTGAGCACAGAAGGAATTTTCTGATTTATATGTAGATTTGTTAATTAGCTTGAATTAAAACATTTCCTTTAAGAAAAACTAACATCAAGTGTGATTTTTTTTTTTTTTTTCTTGTCTGTGTAATAAAATGCCATAGAGGCTACTTCAGGCATGCTTTTATTAAAACTTGCTGAAGCTTTGTGAGCAGGCTAGATGTTGTTAATCCTGGAGAATACAACTGCTCCTCAGAAACTATGTTGTGTTGCAGGATAGTGCTCCTATGTTGCAGATGAGGAAATGTTCCATGTCAGATGATTCTAGACAGAAACATCTCTCTCAAAATGTTTTCCATCAGTGTGTGGCAGGAGCTTGTGGCTTTGCTTCTGAATACAGAGCTGGTTTGCTCTTCCTGAAAAACACATCTGTGCACACTCTGACCGAATACCTTGGCTGAGGGCAGCTTGTACCAGTGCTAGTTATACTGAAGAAAAAAAAAAAGGCGGGGGGGAAACGAAGATGACTAACCTTAAATATCCACTGAGAAACTCTGTGAATGGATATATTTTGCAAACTATTCATACTGTATTGAGTGAATGCCCAGTAGTAGTTCTAGAGACATACCTGTTTCTTATGTACTGTTTCTGATAAAGATAGTATTAGAGCTTAGTAAATACTTTGCTCGTTTATGTAACAAAATTTAAATGGGGAAACTGCTAACAAAACTGATTTGTCCACAGACATTCCTGAACATGTTTGTTGACAGCAATCAGGATGCACGAAGACGGTCTGTAAATGAAGACGATAACCCACCTTCTCCTATTGGAGGAGACATGATGGATTCTTTGATATCACAGCTTCAACCCCAGCAGCCACCGCAGCAACCACAACAACAGGTACCCTCCAGGCAAAATAAGAAGTGTTTGTCTTCTACAACTGTAGGCTTTTAAGAACCTATGTTCTAAAAGGATAAGCAGTAAAAAATGGAAAGGGAGACTATAAAACTGCTCTACTGTGGAATTCCCTTTGGGGCAAAATGTATTAATTTATTTTGCCATTTCTCATTCCAGTGTAAACAGCCCATAGCACATGAACAGCAGCTTTGAAAGGTCACATGAGACTTGCTGCCTTAGAAGCAAAGACTGAGGGAGGGAAAGCGACTGTTTAAGATAAAAGATGAGAGGGGGAGTTGGAAGACTTCTCTGTTATAGGGTGGCAGATAAAAAGGAATGAGGTGCTTGGGGTATTACGTCTTGAGGAGAAACTGCAAAAAGCCACTGAAAAAAACAGAACAAGGTGATACAGAGAATCAAACTATTTTGATGGATCTATCAGATTTCATAGGTGGGGACCAAACTCTCATTAGAAGTCTCCTGCACATACTTAACTTTAGTTTTAGTACAAAATGATCAAAAATGTTTGTTGTCCTGTGTTGCCAATTTCAGCCATTTGCAAAACAGGCAGGAGCATCGGGAGCATATCCTCTTACTTCGCCGCCCACCTCCTATCACAACACGGTGACGCCATCTCCATCGATGATGCACACACAGTCACCAGGTAGGATGACTGAGAGTTTGTGTGCTAGTTGAGCTGGAAATATACACACAGCTCTTTGTGCGTGCTTTTTGTATTATTTGAGCTCTGTTTAGCTCCAGGTTAGCCAAGAGGCTGCACCTCGTATTATGAAGAAATAGCAAAGCTAAGTCCTGCCATACATGTTTTGGAAAGTACTTTCTGAAGCTGAAAAGTACATTGAGTGAAACGGTCATCTTTAGCTATGTAATATTTGGGACTGTTTCATTCTTAAGGTTTACAACTTGCTCTGATCAAAACCTGTTAGTTTTAAATACCTGCTTCTTCAGAGAAGCTTTTCATCACCAAAGCTCTGCTTTCTGCTCCCAGCTGCTATTGCACAACAGCTGAAAATATTTACATTTGGGGAAGGGCTGGGCAGGGGGGAAATGCCATTCTTCAAGCCAAGTATCTTGGAAAGTTTCCTTTGTGTGGTGAATCAATCTGGAAAATACAACACTTATGCATGTATATAATACAGCCTTTGAGCGCAAGACCAAATTCTTGTGTATCTTGTTTGCTGTCTCCCTGAAAAGGGAGATAGCTGTAGCAGCTGCTAGAAAAAATTGCATCAGAAAAATGGGAAATGTGTACGTTGAGTGACGTGATGTCTTTGATTAGGAAACTTGCATGCTGCAAGTTCGCCTAGCGGGGCTTTAAGAGCACCATCACCAGCATCCTTTGGTCCAACTCCTTCACCTTCCTCACTTGGAATCACAATGGGACAAACTGCTAACTTTGCCAGCCCACATGGTGAGTTCTTTACTGGCAGGTGTATATGTAGTGACAAGGAGAGCATGTTTGCTTCTTGAAACTAAGTCTTCTGGAGCAAACATAAGATAATTGAGAAAAATTAGTGTTTAGTAGTTGGCTTAAGTAGGTATTTTCGTACATGTGGTTGTAACTCCTTAACTGTGGTCAGAAGTAGCTGCATGGGATATTAAGGTATTCCTAACACTGTAAAAATTGACTATCAGTCATTCTTTCCTGCTTACTAAGGTGGGGAAATTCCATGTAGTCTTGTAGCAGAACAATAGCTGCAGCTTTTAATGAGCATTGTCTTGTGTTAGGTTAGTTAAGGTATTTTCACTGCTTGAGTTTACTGGAAAAATAACTAAGAGGTTAGAAATTCAAATACTTGCAATTTGAAAACATTGTCAAAGTCTTGCTGGTTTGGCATACATATATGCAAGCAACATGCCTTTCAGTTGTTCCCTTTATTAAGTTTGTTTTTTTTTTTTGGAAAGCTGCCAAAACAATTGTTTGTTCTAATCACAGTGCATTGGAAACCATTCCATAGATCGCAGTACACGAACAGTTCAGATTGTAATTTTAGCACACCAATTCAACTGTCAAGATGAACAAAGTGAGATGGATATACAACAGACTGTTTAAGAAGTTTGTAGTGATCAGTCTTTGTAGCGCAATACAAAGCCAAAGATACTTTTGCAGAAATAACTGCAGGATACTGAATCGATAAGGAACAGTCTAACTGAGGCGTTCATTTGCTAAGGAGCAGTAGAAGTCCAAGTGTACAGGCAAGAGCTCTCTTTAGCTTAGACCCCATTATGTGTTGAACATGCCAATTTGCCTTAACATTCAATTTTATTTTACTTTTTAAAAAATACGGCTGGAAAACCCTTGGATCTGTATCTTGATTCCCGCCCCCCACCCCCCAATGATTTTTATACAGTTGTAAAATGTAGTCTAAAAGCTTGCAGTCACTTTCATGCTTTACAGATTTTGGTAAACCTTTTTCAGATTTCCAGATCAGAAAACCTTGTACTTTTTAAGAAAATAATAAGAGTCTTGTAACATCTGTAGGTACCATAGACCCAAGCTCACCATACACCATGATGTCACCCAGTCAGCGTGCAGGGAACTGGCCAGGATCTCCCCAGGTCTCTGGTCCATCACCAGCAGCACGGATGCCTGGGATGTCACCAGCCAACCCTTCCCTTCATTCACCTGTCCCAGATGCCTCTCATTCCCCACGAGCTGGATCAAGTAGGTTTCTTTATCAGTGCTATGACTGTGAAACACATTTAACACTTCTAGGTCTTTCCTTTTTGATAGTTTTGTGTGTCAGCTGAACAGTCCTTACTGCCCTTGTGCAGTAAAATACTAAGTAAATAAAGCCTTTATTCTGCCCCAGTTCAAAGTTTCTATAACAAATTGGAAAACTACTTAAATCATCAGCAGGATTGATACCTCTTGTTGCACTGCAGATATTAGTCTTAAACAATTGAGCTCCGTGACTGAGAGAAAATTATTGGGAATGGAAGCAATGACAGGCATATTTGCCTACCCAAATACCAAGTTTTCACATCGTAGAGCTGTAATGCTGCTCTTGCGTGACTGATTTAGCCTTCTTTACATCTCACTGAGTTTGTTGTAGAAACTAATATCTGCTGGCATGCTGCAGAAAGGGGAAAAAGGGGTAGGATTTTAATGTTACTGAGACTCTTTGCATGGGTGGAAGATTGGAACTCTAATTCTTTGACTTTGTCTATCTGTTGCCTATCACTAGGCAGCCAAATTCTTAAGTAAGAAAGATTAAGCTTTGGCCCAGAGAACTCACGGCTTGTATAGTGACAACAATTAAAGTTACGTTTCACCGTGAATCCTTCCTTATTGCAAGTACTTTTTCCATATCAATAGGTTCCCAAGCAATGCCAACTAGCATGCCTCCACCTCGTAAACTACCTCAGCGCTCTTGGGCTGCATCCATACCTACAATCCTCACCCACAGTGCCTTGAATATTCTGCTGTTGCCCTCTCCTACCCCTGGGCTTGTGCCAGGACTAGCTGGCAGCTATCTTTGCTCCCCTCTTGAGCGATTCCTTGGATCAGTTATTATGAGGAGGCATCTTCAGAGGATCATACAACAGGAAACGGTATGGTTTAGGTTGTTTTAATATTGACCTGCAAATACGATTTCACAACTGTTTTTCATGCGTCTGTACTGTCTTTCAAATTAGGCACAAACTGAAATGTTTCAAATATAAGTATTTGCTGTTGGACTTGTGCTATACTTCTCAATCTTGCAGTCTAAAGTGTCAAAAATGAGAAAAAGCATTTAGTTCTGCTTCTTTTACACACAAATTACAAGTGTAAAACCTATTTGCTCAGGTGAAATGTGATAACTGATATGATTGCAAGACTACAACCAGATTTTATGATGCAATGGCTTCTGTGAGTTTAGCATGTCTGTTGGGGGTTAACTAGAACAGCCACAGGGTTAGTATGGATGCCACTACTTGGGAGAAGAACTTAAGAAGTTATTTACCAGTTGGCAATAACTGAATTAGTTGTTAATGTTGCTTTGGGGTTTGGGACAACCAATGTGCATATCTTTGCTTCTTTGGCATTGATTCAGTGACACAGAAAGAAGCCAAATCTTGCATAAGCTTCTTTCTCAAGGGAATTTTACCTGTATACAAGTATCACATGTTTCTGGAAAGAGGGCAGGTTGATTGCTAGTCTTGGGAGTGAACATGTGTGTCCATGCAATTTAATGAATGACTGATTGAATGTGATACTTCTTTTTATGCAGCTACAGTTAATAAACTCCAATGAACCAGGTGTAATTATGTTTAAGACGGAGGCACTGAAGTGCAGGGTTGCTCTCAATCCCAAAACCAACCAGACGTTGCAGCTGAAAGTAACACCTGAGAATACAGGACAGTGGAAATCAGAGGAGTTACAAGTTTTGGAAAAATTCTTTGAAACAAGAGTAAGTACTCAAATCATTAGTGTTTATATTTTTATTCATCGCCTTTAATCTCTGGTGGTGTTTTGAGTGGTTCTGCTGACTTTCATTGGCATTTGTAAGAGTTGCAAAATATAAAATTAGCAGCTGTGTATGTTGATTACCATATTAAATGATATAGCTATTATCTAAGTAGGAAGTACTAAATAGTGTCTGTCTTTAGGTTGCAGGACCACCTTTTAAAGCGAACACCCTAATAGCCTTCACAAAATTACTAGGGGCTCCAACGCATATCCTCAGGGACTGCGTACACATCATGAAACTCGAGCTGGTAAGTTAGCTGTTCCATTTAGTTTGCACAACTGCTGTTATTGTAATTTTTTTAAAGGTCCTGTATCTTTATAGATAAACACAGAAATTACTCTATATTTTTATATATATGTTATTTAGTGTTAATAAAGTTGTTTTCATTTTACTATTAGCTTTCCTGGGAACTCCCAAAATTTCTCCTTTAAAATAATGATTTTGAGAAACTGCAGGCACATTGCTGCACAATAGACACATGCCTAGGCTGTCTGGAATCATTCTGATTGTATTCTTGTTTACCCTATGCTCAGTTCTTTCAGTGTCATTCTGGCTTGTGCTAAACCTGGCAACATCTGCAAGTTTAACTAGAGAAGCACATTCTACTTTCTAGTGCTGCCCTAGTTCATAGCCATGTATGTCACTGATGTGAGACCTTTATCTGTGCTGCTCTCTCTGAACAGTTCCCTGATCAGGCAAGTCAGCTGAAATGGAACGTGCAGTTTTGTTTAACAATTCCTCCCAGTGCACCGCCAATTGCGCCTCCAGGAACACCTGCTGTTGTGCTGAAATCCAAAATGTTGTTTTTTGTAAGTAGAGCTATCTGTTTTAAAATTTTGTGGGCTGCATGTCTTTGCTACTAACCTGGGATGATTTCAAAACATAAGCACACTGTATCTGACAACTGTAATAGCTAAAAATGTTCTGCCGCTTGGAAGCCTAGGTTTGCGTGTGTCTGTGTTGTAATGAGTTCAGTTAGTGTTCGTATTCTCCCTCCTGTAAAAGCACAGCAACTATTCATGTTTTGTATTCGTGGAGAGATGTTGACAATATATAAAGTTCAGTTGCCTCTGGGCTGCAGGTATCTTTGAATGCTCAACTTCTGGGCGTTTTGTTCTTTGAGGCACTAACCACCTAGATTAAGTGATATACACATGACATCAGGAATGAGATCTTTAGAACAGCTCTATATTAGGGTCATCTCTGAGGCAGTGCTCACCGCAGGGTGCTTTTGAGAAGAAAGTAGTCTACACCTGATTGGCAACTTCTCTGTTACAGAATTGATGTCTGAAGACTGAGGGGGTGGAAATGCATGCTGTCTGTAGGCCTAGAGTGTTATACTGTATTGGAAGGTGCACTGCAGTACTTGGCAATTCAATTTAACATACTTTTGTGTTGTTGTTGGTTGCTTTTTTCTCCCCCCCAGCTCCAGCTAACACAGAAAACGACAGTCCCACAGGAAGCTGTTAGTATTATTGTCCCAATTATTTATGATATGGCTTCGGGTACAACGCAACAGGCTGACATTCCCAGGCAGCAGAACTCTTCTGTTGCTGCTCCAATGATGGTTAGCAATATTCTAAAGAGGTTTGCTGAACTGAATTCACCACGACCAGGTACTGTACATGTCCAATAGATATATTCTCTTCACCCAGACATCTGTGACAAATCTCCAGTGTAAAACTAAACCTCTCTTAAGTCTGAATTCTTCTTGGTTTCTATCATACTACTTTAGTGATTGCAAACTCCTGGTGTGACAGGCAATACATAACTTAATAGCAAGTACTGGCAACACAGCAGAAGGTTACACTGATGATTCAGGCTGGATTTTGCTGTTCTGCCCAAGTGATAGAACGCTCCTCTTGTTGGCCCAACTCTTGCTGCACAGTAGGAGTCATACTTTTTAACAAACGGGCCCAGAATAAGTCACAGGAAATATGCTATGGACAAGTGTCAGTTTTCATGGTTAATTATGAAGTTATTGAGCTTAACTATAGAATATAAGGGGATGTTAAAATAGTTATCAGAACTTGTCCACGTGCTGTGAATGATTAAAAAGTAACTGGAGTGAGTGTATGCTCCTTTGTCAGTGTGTACACTAACAGGGGCACATGCAGTTCTGTCCACCAAACGTGCTGTGAAGTGTTTGAGCTAAACAGGTTGTTCCGAATGTTCATTGGCCCATAGGTAGTGCACTGTGAGCAACGTTGTGCTTTGCTTTCTCTCCTTTGTCATGCTTTTTTTTTTTAGTATCTGAAACACTGAATAGGTGTGTGTAGCAGGTTCTTTGGGCAGCATGTTGTCTGTAAGCAGTGGTTTGGGGTTCTAATACGCAGATGGCTCATAAGAATGATAGCTTTCAGTTCTGCTGTAGTTACATTCTGAAGAACAAAGCCTTTTTCCAATAACCCCATGAATAGATTGAAGTTGTGAATCCAGAAGTTGAATTCTACTTCTATACTGTATAATTATTCCTCTTGTTGTTATGCAGTAATTTTAACTATGCTCGATGATTTATTTCGATTGCTAGAACATGAGCAATGTTTATCTTAAATTGGTGTGGGTATGCATACATTTCTGAAAATTGTGGTGAGATTTAAATGACCATACATTTTCTGTTTAACATATGGTAATAGTGTAGGTAAATAGGAGAGAGAATAGCCTTGAGGGCATGTGGGGTTACCTGTAGAGTTCTGTATGTGGTACAGAACTGTTGTTTGTATAGCACTTTTATTTCAAGATATGTTAACTAAACTTCAGGTGTTTCTTTTGGAAGGTGCTTCCCCACTGAGTTCCTCTACTGTGGGGAAGGGTAGATACTTGTTTTGCTGTTTGGTATTGCTCTAAGTTGCGTTTTAAGGTAAACCCTCCACAAAATATCGCAGTGTAGGGAGTAATTGTCAAAGCTGCTCATGAGTACCCCAGGTGAGATGTCTTCTGATGATCATTGGATATACCAGGATAGAAAATTTTTGTTTGTAATACAAGTTTTGAAGTAGTTTGGGAATGCAGTACAGGGAGCAGCATATAGACAAGGAAAAAACATGCGTATAAAAAGAGCTTGTGGCACCCCAAGCAGGACCTTATCCAGGCAAAGAAGAATGTAGCTGGCTGAGCAGAGGACATTTCTAGTAGTCTTTCCTCTGACTTACAATAAAATAAAGAATGAGTCCATACGGATTGTTTTATTTATTTCCACCACCCAGCCAAAGTAGGGTCTTCCCTGAGGACACTTGAAATGCAATTTCCTGTGTTCTTACTGCCAAAACTTGCGATACTATATTTGATAAAAGAGAACAGGATACCACCTTTTCTTCGCCATTGAAAGGTGGTAGCAGAGCCAACTGATGAAAGTAGATAGCTGGGAGACTTCTTTTACCCCAGCAGTACTTTGGAAATCCCAGGTGCATATCCTTTCTCTTGTGGTGCTATTGTGCTGTACCCAGGGGTTTCCTACCTGTGTTAGGTCTTCTGCTGCACTAACTGCAATTTGCTTGGTTAAGTGATTTTTTCACTGTTTCAGTCAGAAAGGACCAGGGCTTCCCATCATGCACGTATGATAGTACTGGCACTTTCATTGTAACCCATAATCAGCATTGCCTCGTTTTGGCTGTATCTTTTTTACCTTTCTCTCTTTGTGAGAAAGTATTTTGTATTCAGCTTAACTTTCCTCTTAAATAAAATGGTAGTGCCTGAAAAGTAAGTTCTTTTGGAAGAGTTTTCTTTTCAGATCTGTGGGCAAATGCATTCTGCTGTGTTTAACAGTAAAACGTTGACTCATTGCGAGTACGCTGTCTTTCTGAGACCACTTTACCTGTGCCTCCATGGGGAAAAAAAATGTTTAATTTGGGGGAAGTAGTTACATGAACTGAAATGGAATCAATGCCCTGGAATAATAGGGTTAAACTTGAGCTCTAAGTCTGGAACCTGCATTATGTAGTGAACATCAGTCTGGTAAGGAAAAAAAGTCGTCCCTCTACAGATGCTGGAGGTGACCCTTAGAGAGGAGCTCAAGGGAGTTGTCATATTTCTTAACGCACTTCACAACTAAGCGTTTTTCAGTGTCTGGTTTTTAGTGATGCAGCGGGTGGTATTTAGCCCAGATTCGTAGCTTTGATATGATAATGATTTGTTCAAAACAATATTATGAATCCCTAGTTTGGTGGTTAGGATTAATGCACCCAGACAGGCTCTGCTCTTACCTCTTTGCTCACACTGTTGCTCCGTCAGCAACAAAATTCAGTGTCTTCTAATTGGTTTTTCTTGAAATACGCAGGAGAAATTCAGCCTGCAGTGACCAGGGTGCAATAGTGGTTATTAATTGTATTCTCTTATCAGGAAACAGCAGATGAAAATCACAGCTGCCTAATGCTTCAACTTTTGTTGTTCTAATTAAACCCTTTTGATTCTATTGGTTCTAACTCTTTAAAGCTATTTCAGAATGTGTGTGTGTTTTTGTCAAAAAATGCTGGTATTCAAAACTTGAGACAGCTGTGGCTGGTTTTTCCTCTCTGTATTACATCTCAGCTGTTTGAAACAAATGTCCATTTGCTCTGTATTTTATGTTGCGGTTTAGATGTCAAGGGTAGAGCCAGAGCAATTTGGTTGAAAGAAACAGATTTCTGACTTTTGCTCAGTCTGGGAATTAGAAATGTTTCCAGAACTGGGCTTAGGACAGAAAACATCTCCCAGCTGTTTCAGACTTGATTTTTTTTGAATGTTTCCTTTCTGCTCTTAATCAATACAAATAGCACTTGAAAAATAATTTCTTTTTTGATAACAGGTAGTGTTTTTAATTAATAACAGACAGAAGAATTCGGATTGCAGTGCCATGCACGATAAATTCTAGCATAGGTTCAACGTGACATTCCAAGTTAAGAGCTGCTCGCAATTCACGACCAGCAAGAGCGGTCCTGCCGGGAAAGCCGGGAGTTACTTTGGTTAAAATAGTCACAAACCCTGCCT